>JAQFVV010012508.1:700585-908322 GCA_028023455.1 Epiperipatus broadwayi | reverse complement strand
GCTTCGTTTCCAAGCTTAAAACGCGCTATGAACATGCTGGTATACAGTAATATATTTTTAATGAATTTTTTCACTGATTTGGTCAAATTTCGATAGAATTAGCTAAATTATACTGAACTGCAATGTTAAAGTATTCAAATTCATCAATTTTTAGGAATGTGTAAATTGGCTGTATTTCCAAGCTTAAAACCCGCTAAGACCATGCTGGTGTACAGTACTATATTTTGAATGAATTTTTTTACTGGTTTTGTCATATTTAGGTAAAATTAGCTAAATTATACTGAACTGCAATGTTAAAGTATTCAAATTCATCAATTTTTAAAAATTTGTAACCAGGCTTCATTTCCAAGCTTAAAACGCGCTATGAACATGCTGGTATACAGTAATATATTTTTAATGAATTTTTTCACTGATTTTGTCATATTTCGGTAGAATTATCTAAATTATCCTGAACTGCAATGTTAAAGTATTCAAATTCATCAATTTTTATTAATTTGTCACCTGGCTGTATTTCCAAGCTTAAAACAAGCTTTGAATATGCTGGTGTACAATACTATATTTTAAATGAATTTTTTTACTGGTTTTGTCATATTTAGGTAGAATTAGCTAAATTATACTGAACTGCAATGTTAAAGTATTCAAATTCATCAATTTTTAAAAATTTGTAACCAGGCTGTATTTCCAAGCTTAAAACGCGCTATGAACATGCTGGTATACAGTAATATATTTTTAATGAATTTTTTCACTGATTTTGTCATATTTCGGTAGAATTAGCTAAATTATACTGAACTGCAATGTTAAAGTATTCAAATTCATCAATTTTTAAAAATTTGTAACCAGGCTTCATTTCCAAGCTTAAAACGCGCTATGAACATGCTGGTATACAGTAATATATTTTTAATGAATTTTTTCACTGATTTGGTCATATTTCGATAGAATTAGCTAAATTATACTGAACTGCAATGTTAAAGTATTCAAATTCATCAATTTTTAGGAGTGTGTAATTTGGCTGTATTTCCAAGCTTAAAACCCGCTAAGAACATGCTGGTGTACAGTACTATATTTTGAATGAATTTTTTTACTGGTTTTGTCATATTTAGGTAAAATTAGCTAAATTATACTGAACTGCAATGTTAAAGTATTCAAATTCATCAATTTTTAGGAATGTGTAATTTGGCTGTATTTCCAAGCTTAAAACCCGCTAAGACCATGCTGGTGTACAGTACTATATTTTGAATGAATTTTTTTACTGGTTTTGTCATATTTAGGTAGAATTAGCTAAATTATACTGAACTGCAATGTTAAAGTATTCAAATTCATCAATTTTTAAAAATTTGTAACCAGGCTGTATTTCCAAGCTTAAAACGCGCTATGAACATGGTGGTAAACAGTAATATATTTTTAATAAATTTTTTCACTGATTTTGTCATATTTCGGTAGAATTATATTAATTGTACTGAACTGCAATGTTAAAGTATTTAAATTCATCAATTTTTAATAATTTGTCACCTGGCTGTATTTCCAAGCTTAAAACGCGCTATGAACATGCTGGTATACAGTAATATATTTTTAATGAATTTTTTCACTGATTTTGTCATATTTCGGTAGAATTAGCTAAATTATACTGAACTGCAATGTTAAAGTATTCAAATTCATCAATTTTTAGGAATGTGTAATTTGGCTGTATTTCCAAGCTTAAAACCCGCTAAGAACATGCTGGTGTACAGTACTATATTTTGAATGAATTTTTTTACTGGTTTTGTCATATTTAGGTAAAATTAGCTAAATTATACTGAACTGCAATGTTAAAGTATTCAAATTCATCAATTTTTAGGAATGTGTAATTTGGCTGTATTTCCAAGCTTAAAACCCGCTAAGACCATGCTGTTGTACAGTACTATATTTTGAATGAATTTTTTTACTGGTTTTGTCATATTTAGGTAAAATTAGCTAAATTATACTGAACTGCAATGTTAAAGTATTCAAATTCATCAATTTTTAAAAATTTGTAACCAGGCTTTATTTCCAAGCTTAAAACGCGCTATGAACATGCTGGTATACAGTAATATATTTTTAATGAATTTTTTCACTGATTTTGTCATATTTCGGTAGAATTAGCTAAATTATACTGAACTGCAATGTTAAAGTATTCAAATTCATCAATTTTTAAAAATTTGTAACCAGGCTTCATTTCCAAGCTTAAAACGCGCTATGAACATGCTGGTATACAGTAATATATTTTTAATGAATTTTTTCACTGATTTTGTCATATTTCGATAGAATTAGCTAAATTATACTGAACTGCAATGTTAAAGTATTCAAATTCATCAATTTTTAGGAATGTGTAAATTGGCTGTATTTCCAAGCTTAAAACCCGCTAAGACCATGCTGGTGTACAGTACTATATTTTGAATGAATTTTTTTACTGGTTTTGTCATATTTAGGTAAAATTAGCTAAATTATACTGAACTGCAATGTTAAAGTATTCAAATTCATCAATTTTTAAAAATTTGTAACCAGGCTGTATTTCCAAGCTTAAAACGCGCTATGAACATGCTGGTATACAGTAATATATTTTTAATAAATTTTTTCACTGATTTTGTCATATTTCGGTAGAATTATATTAATTGTACTGAACTGCAATGTTAAAGTATTTAAATTCATCAATTTTTAATAATTTGTCACCTGGCTGTATTTCCAAGCTTAAAACGCGCTATGAACATGCTGGTATACAGTAATATATTTTTAATGAATTTTTTCACTGATTTTGTCATATTTCGGTAGAATTATATTAATTGTACTGAACTGCAATGTTAAAGTATTTAAATTCATCAATTTTTATGAATTTGTCACCTGGCTGTATTTCCAAGCTTAAAACGCGCTATGAACATGCTGGTATACAGTAATATATTTTTAATGAATTTTTTCACTGATTTTGTCATATTTCGATAGAATTAGCTAAATTATACTGAACTGCAATGTTAAAGTATTCAAATTCATCAATTTTTAGGAATGTGTAATTTGGCTGTATTTCCAAGCTTAAAACCCGCTAAGAACATGCTGGTGTACAGTACTATATTTTGAATGAATTTTTTTACTGGTTTTGTCATATTTAGGTAAAATTAGCTAAATTATACTGAACTGCAATGTTAAAGTATTCAAATTCATCAATTTTTAGGAATGTGTAATTTGGCTGTATTTCCAAGCTTAAAACCCGCTAAGACCATGCTGTTGTACAGTACTATATTTTGAATGAATTTTTTTACTGGTTTTGTCATATTTAGGTAAAATTAGCTAAATTATACTGAACTGCAATGTTAAAGTATTCAAATTCATCAATTTTTAAAAATTTGTAACCAGGCTTCGTTTCCAAGCTTAAAACGCGCTATGAACATGCTGGTATACAGTAATATATTTTTAATGAATTTTTTCACTGATTTTGTCATATTTCGGTAGAATTAGCTAAATTATACTGAACTGCAATGTTAAAGTATTCAAATTCATCAATTTTTAAAAATTTGTAACCAGGCTTCATTTCCAAGCTTAAAACGCGCTATGAACATGCTGGTATACAGTAATATATTTTTAATGAATTTTTTCACTGATTTTGTCATATTTCGGTAGAATTAGCTAAATTATACTGAACTGCAATGTTAAAGTATTCAAATTCATCAATTTTTAGGAATGTGTAATTTGGCTGTATTTCCAAGCTTAAATCCCGCTAAGACCATGCTGGTGTACAGTACTATATTTTGAATGAATTTTTTTACTGGTTTTGTCATATTTAGGTAAAATTAGCTAAATTATACTGAACTGCAATGTTAAAGTATTCAAATTCATCAATTTTTAAAAATTTGTAACCAGGCTGTATTTCCAAGCTTAAAACGCGCTATGAACATGCTGGTATACAGTAATATATTTTTAATGAATTTTTTCACTGATTTTGTCATATTTCGGTAGAATTAGCTAAATTATACTGAACTGCAATGTTAAAGTATTCAAATTCATCAATTTTTAATAATTTGTCACCTGGCTGTATTTCCAAGCTTAAAACGCGCTATGAACATGCTGGTATACAGTAATATATTTTTAATGAATTTTTTCACTGATTTTGTCATATTTCGGTAGAATTAGCTAAATTATACTGAACTGCAATGTTAAAGTATTTAAATTCATCAATTTTTATGAATTTGTCACCTGGCTGTATTTCCAAGCTTAAAACGCGCTATGAACATGCTGGTATACAGTACTATATTTTGAATGAATTTTTTTACTGGTTTTGTCATATTTAGGTAAAATTAGCTAAATTATACTGAACTGCAATGTTAAAGTATTCAAATTCATCAATTTTTAGGAATGTGTAATTTGGCTGTATTTCCAAGCTTAAAACCCGCTAAGACCATGCTGGTGTACAGTACTATATTTTGAATGAATTTTTTTACTGGTTTTGTCATATTTAGGTAGAATTAGCTAAATTATACTGAACTGCAATGTTAAAGTATTCAAATTCATCAATTTTTAAAAATTTGTAACCAGGCTGTATTTCCAAGCTTAAAACGCGCTATGAACATGCTGGTATACAGTAATATATTTTTAATGAATTTTTTCACTGATTTTGTCATATTTCGGTAGAATTAGCTAAATTATACTGAACTGCAATGTTAAAGTATTTAAATTCATCAATTTTTAATAATTTGTCACCTGGCTGTATTTCCAAGCTTAAAACGCGCTATGAACATGCTGGTATACAGTAATATATTTTTAATGAATTTTTTCACTGATTTTGTCATATTTCGGTAGAATTATATTAATTGTACTGAACTGCAATGTTAAAGTATTTAAATTCATCAATTTTTATGAATTTGTCACCTGGCTGTATTTCCAAGCTTAAAACGCGCTATGAACATGCTGGTATACAGTAATATATTTTTAATGAATTTTTTCACTGATTTTGTCATATTTCGGTAGAATTAGCTAAATTATACTGAACTGCAATGTTAAAGTATTCAAATTCATCAATTTTTAGGAATGTGTAATTTGGCTGTATTTCCAAGCTTAAAACCCGCTAAGAACATGCTGGTGTACAGTACTATATTTTGAATGAATTTTTTTACTGGTTTTGTCATATTTAGGTAAAATTAGCTAAATTATACTGAACTGCAATGTTAAAGTATTCAAATTCATCAATTTTTAAAAATTTGTAACCAGGCTTCATTTCCAAGCTTAAAACGCGCTATGAACATGCTGGTATACAGTAATATATTTTTAATGAATTTTTTCACTGATTTGGTCATATTTCGATAGAATTAGCTAAATTATACTGAACTGCAATGTTAAAGTATTCAAATTCATCAATTTTTAGGAATGTGTAAATTGGCTGTATTTCCAAGCTTAAAACCCGCTAAGACCATGCTGGTGTACAGTACTATATTTTGAATGAATTTTTTACTGGTTTTGTCATATTTAGGTAAAATTAGCTAAATTATACTGAACTGCAATGTTAAAGTATTCAAATTCATCAATTTTTAAAAATTTGTAACCAGGCTTTATTTCCAAGCTTAAAACGCGCTATGAACATGCTGGTATACAGTAATATATTTTTAATAAATTTTTTCACTGATTTTGTCATATTTCGGTAGAATTAGCTAAATTATACTGAACTGCAATGTTAAAGTATTCAAATTCATCAATTTTTATTAATTTGTCACCTGGCTGTATTTCCAAGCTTAAAACAAGCTTTGAATATGCTGGTGTACAATACTATATTTTAAATGAATTTTTTTACTGGTTTTGTCATATTTAGGTAGAATTAGCTAAATTATACTGAACTACAATGTTAAAGTATTCAAATTCATCAATTTTTAAAAATTTGTAACCAGGCTGTATTTCCAAGCTTAAAACGCGCTATGAACATGCTGGTATACAGTAATATATTTTTAATGAATTTTTTCACTGATTTTGTCATATTTCGGTAGAATTAGCTAAATTATACTGAACTGCAATGTTAAAGTATTCAAATTCATCAATTTTTAAAAATTTGTAACCTGGCTGTATTTCCAAGCTTAAAACGCGCTATGAACATGCTGGTATACAGTAATATATTTTTAATGAATTTTTTCACTGATTTGGTCAAATTTCGATAGAATTAGCTAAATTATACTGAACTGCAATGTTAAAGTATTCAAATTCATCAATTTTTAGGAATGTGTAATTTGGCTGTATTTCCAAGCTTAAAACCCGCTAAGAACATGCTGGTGTACAGTACTATATTTTGAATGAATTTTTTTACTGGTTTTGTCATATTTAGGTAGAATTAGCTAAATTATACTGAACTGCAATGTTAAAGTATTCAAATTCATCAATTTTTAAAAATTTGTAACCAGGCTGTATTTCCAAGCTTAAAACGCGCTATGAACATGCTGGTATACAGTAATATATTTTTAATGAATTTTTTCACTGATTTGGTCATATTTCGATAGAATTAGCTAAATTATACTGAACTGCAATGTTAAAGTATTCAAATTCATCAATTTTTAGGAATGTGTAATTTGGCTGTATTTCCAAGCTTAAAACCCGCTAAGACCATGCTGGTGTACAGTACTATATTTTGAATGAATTTTTTTACTGGTTTTGTCATATTTAGGTAAAATTAGCTAAATTATACTGAACTGCAATGTTAAAGTATTCAAATTCATCAATTTTTAAAAATTTGTAACCAGGCTTCATTTCCAAGCTTAAAACGCGCTATGAACATGCTGGTATACAGTAATATATTTTTAATGAATTTTTTCACTGATTTTGTCATATTTCGGTAGAATTAGCTTAATTATACTGAACTGCATTGTTAAAGTATTTAAATTCATCAATTTTTAATAATTTGTCACCTGGCTGTATTTCCAAGCTTAAAACGCGCTATGAACATGCTGGTATACAGTAATATATTTTTAATGAATTTTTTCACTGATTTTGTCATATTTCGGTAGAATTATATTAATTGTACTGAACTGCAATGTTAAAGTATTTAAATTCATCAATTTTTATGAATTTGTCACCTGGCTGTATTTCCAAGCTTAAAACGCGCTATGAACATGCTGGTATACAGTAATATATTTTTAATGAATTTTTTCACTGATTTTGTCATATTTCGATAGAATTAGCTAAATTATACTGAACTGCAATGTTAAAGTATTCAAATTCATCAATTTTTAGGAATGTGTAATTTGGCTGTATTTCCAAGCTTAAAACCCGCTAAGAACATGCTGGTGTACAGTACTATATTTTGAATGAATTTTTTTACTGGTTTTGTCATATTTAGGTAAAATTAGCTAAATTATACTGAACTGCAATGTTAAAGTATTCAAATTCATCAATTTTTAAAAATTTGTAACCAGGCTTTATTTCCAAGCTTAAAACGCGCTATGAACATGCTGGTATACAGTAATATATTTTTAATGAATTTTTTCACTGATTTGGTCATATTTCGATAGAATTAGCTAAATTATACTGAACTGCAATGTTAAAGTATTCAAATTCATCAATTTTTAGGAATGTGTAAATTGGCTGTATTTCCAAGCTTAAAACCCGCTAAGAACATGCTGGTGTACAGTACTATATTTTGAATGAATTTTTTTACTGGTTTTGTCATATTTAGGTAAAATTAGCTAAATTATACTGAACTGCAATGTTAAAGTATTCAAATTCATCAATTTTTAAAAATTTGTAACCAGGCTTCATTTCCAAGCTTAAAACGCGCTATGAACATGCTGGTATACAGTAATATATTTTTAATGAATTTTTTCACTGATTTTGTCATATTTCGGTAGAATTAGCTAAATTATACTGAACTGCAATGTTAAAGTATTCAAATTCATCAATTTTTAAAAATTTGTAACCAGGCTGTATTTCCAAGCTTAAAACGCGCTATGAACATGCTGGTATACAGTAATATATTTTTAATGATTTTTTTCACTGATTTGGTCATATTTCGATAGAATTAGCTAAATTATACTGAACTGCAATGTTAAAGTATTCAAATTCATCAATTTTTAGGAGTGTGTAATTTGGCTGTATTTCCAAGCTTAAAACCCGCTAAGAACATGCTGGTATACAGTAATATATTTTTAATGAATTTTTTCACTGATTTTGTCATATTTCGGTAGAATTAGCTAAATTATACTGAACTGCAATGTTAAAGTATTCAAATTCATCAATTTTTAGGAATGTGTAATTTGGCTGTATTTCCAAGCTTAAAACCCGCTAAGAACATGCTGGTGTACAGTACTATATTTTGAATGAATTTTTTTACTGGTTTTGTCATATTTAGGTAGAATTAGCTAAATTATACTGAACTACAATGTTAAAGTATTCAAATTCATCAATTTTTAAAAATTTGTAACCAGGTATTTCAGAACATGGTGGTAAACAGAAATATATTTTTAATAAATTTTTTCACTGATTTTGTCATATTTCGGTAGAATTATATTAATTGTACTGAACTGCAATGTTAAAGTATTTAAATTCATCAATTTTTATTAATTTGTCACCTGGCTGTATTTCCAAGCTTAAAACGCGCTATGAACATGCTGGTATACAGTAATATATTTTTAATGAATTTTTTCACTGATTTTGTCATATTTCGATAGAATTAGCTAAATTATACTGAACTGCAATGTTAAAGTATTCAAATTCATCAATTTTTAGGAATTTGTAACCTGGCTGTATTTCCAAGCTTAAAACGCGCTATGAACATGCTGGTATACAGTACTATATTTTGAATGAATTTTTTTACTGGTTTTGTCATATTTAGGTAGAATTAGCTAAATTATACTGAACTGCAATGTTAAAGTATTCAAATTCATCAATTTTTAGGAATGTGTAATTTGGCTGTATTTCCAAGCTTAAAACCCGCTAAGAACATGCTGGTGTACAGTACTATATTTTGAATGAATTTTTTTACTGGTTTTGTCATATTTAGGTAGAATTAGCTAAATTATACTGAACTGCAATGTTAAAGTATTCAAATTCATCAATTTTTAAAAATTTGTAACCAGGCTGTATTTCCAAGCTTAAAACGCGCTATGAACATGCTGGTATACAGTAATATATTTTTAATGAATTTTTTCACTGATTTTGTCATATTTCGGTAGAATTAGCTAAATTATACTGAACTGCAATGTTAAAGTATTCAAATTCATCAATTTTTAAAAATTTGTAACCAGGCTTCATTTCCAAGCTTAAAACGCGCTATGAACATGCTGGTATACAGTAATATATTTTTAATGAATTTTTTCACTGATTTGGTCAAATTTCGATAGAATTAGCTAAATTATACTGAACTGCAATGTTAAAGTATTCAAATTCATCAATTTTTAGGAATGTGTAAATTGGCTGTATTTCCAAGCTTAAAACCCGCTAAGACCATGCTGGTGTACAGTACTATATTTTGAATGAATTTTTTTACTGGTTTTGTCATATTTAGGTAAAATTAGCTAAATTATACTGAACTGCAATGTTAAAGTATTCAAATTCATCAATTTTTAAAAATTTGTAACCAGGCTGTATTTCCAAGCTTAAAACGCGCTATGAACATGCTGGTATACAGTAATATATTTTTAATAAATTTTTTCACTGATTTTGTCATATTTCGGTAGAATTAGCTTAATTATACTGAACTGCATTGTTAAAGTATTTAAATTCATCAATTTTTAATAATTTGTCACCTGGCTGTATTTCCAAGCTTAAAACGCGCTATGAACATGCTGGTATACAGTAATATATTTTTAATGAATTTTTTCACTGATTTTGTCATATTTCGGTAGAATTATATTAATTGTACTGAACTGCAATGTTAAAGTATTTAAATTCATCAATTTTTATGAATTTGTCACCTGGCTGTATTTCCAAGCTTAAAACGCGCTATGAACATGCTGGTATACAGTAATATATTTTTAATGAATTTTTTCACTGATTTTGTCATATTTCGATAGAATTAGCTAAATTATACTGAACTGCAATGTTAAAGTATTCAAATTCATCAATTTTTAGGAATGTGTAATTTGGCTGTATTTCCAAGCTTAAAACCCGCTAAGAACATGCTGGTGTACAGTACTATATTTTGAATGAATTTTTTTACTGGTTTTGTCATATTTAGGTAGAATTAGCTAAATTATACTGAACTGCAATGTTAAAGTATTCAAATTCATCAATTTTTAGGAATGTGTAATTTGGCTGTATTTCCAAGCTTAAAACCCGCTAAGACCATGCTGTTGTACAGTACTATATTTTGAATGAATTTTTTTACTGGTTTTGTCATATTTAGGTAGAATTAGCTAAATTATACTGAACTGCAATGTTAAAGTATTCAAATTCATCAATTTTTAAAAATTTGTAACCAGGCTTCATTTCCAAGCTTAAAACGCGCTATGAACATGCTGGTATACAGTAATATATTTTTAATGAATTTTTTCACTGATTTTGTCATATTTCGGTAGAATTAGCTAAATTATACTGAACTGCAATGTTAAAGTATTCAAATTCATCAATTTTTAAAAATTTGTAACCAGGCTTCATTTCCAAGCTTAAAAAGCGCTATGAACATGCTGGTATACAGTAATATATTTTTAATGAATTTTTTCACTGATTTGGTCAAATTTCGATAGAATTAGCTAAATTATACTGAACTGCAATGTTAAAGTATTCAAATTCATCAATTTTTAGGAATGTGTAAATTGGCTGTATTTCCAAGCTTAAAACCCGCTAAGACCATGCTGGTGTACAGTACTATATTTTGAATGAATTTTTTTACTGGTTTTGTCATATTTAGGTAAAATTAGCTAAATTATACTGAACTGCAATGTTAAAGTATTCAAATTCATCAATTTTTAAAAATTTGTAACCAGGCTTCATTTCCAAGCTTAAAACGCGCTATGAACATGCTGGTATACAGTAATATATTTTTAATGAATTTTTTCACTGATTTTGTCATATTTCGGTAGAATTAGCTAAATTATACTGAACTGCAATGTTAAAGTATTTAAATTCATCAATTTTTAATAATTTGTCACCTGGCTGTATTTCCAAGCTTAAAACGCGCTATGAACATGCTGGTATACAGTAATATATTTTTAATGAATTTTTTCACTGATTTTGTCATATTTCGGTAGAATTATATTAATTGTACTGAACTGCAATGTTAAAGTATTTAAATTCATCAATTTTTATGAATTTGTCACCTGGCTGTATTTCCAAGCTTAAAACGCGCTATGAACATGCTGGTATACAGTACTATATTTTGAATGAATTTTTTTACTGGTTTTGTCATATTTAGGTAAAATTAGCTAAATTATACTGAACTGCAATGTTAAAGTATTCAAATTCATCAATTTTTAGGAATGTGTAATTTGGCTGTATTTCCAAGCTTAAAACCCGCTAAGACCATGCTGGTGTACAGTACTATATTTTGAATGAATTTTTTTACTGGTTTTGTCATATTTAGGTAAAATTAGCTAAATTATACTGAACTGCAATGTTAAAGTATTCAAATTCATCAATTTTTATGAATTTGTCACCTGGCTGTATTTCCAAGCTTAAAACACGCTATGAACATGCTGGTATACAGTAATATATTTTTAATGAATTTTTTCACTGATTTGGTCATATTTCGATAGAATTAGCTAAATTATACTGAACTGCAATGTTAAAGTATTCAAATTCATCAATTTTTAGGAATTTGTAATTTGGCTGTATTTCCAAGCTTAAAACGCGCTATGAACATGCTGGTATACAGTAATATATTTTTAATGAATTTTTTTACTGGTTTTGTCATATTTAGGTAGAATTAGCTAAATTATACTGAACTGCAATGTTAAAGTATTCAAATTCATCAATTTTTAATAATTTGTCACCTGGCTGTATTTCCAAGCTTAAAACGCGCTATGAACATGCTGGTATACAGTAATATATTTTTAATGAATTTTTTCACTGATTTTGTCATATTTCGGTAGAATTATATTAATTGTACTGAACTGCAATGTTAAAGTATTTAAATTCATCAATTTTTATGAATTTGTCACCTGGCTGTATTTCCAAGCTTAAAACGCGCTATGAACATGCTGGTATACAGTAATATATTTTTAATGAATTTTTTCACTGATTTGGTCATATTTCGATAGAATTAGCTAAATTATACTGAACTGCAATGTTAAAGTATTCAAATTCATCAATTTTTAGGAATGTGTAATTTGGCTGTATTTCCAAGCTTAAAACCCGCTAAGAACATGCTGGTGTACAGTACTATATTTTGAATGAATTTTTTTACTGGTTTTGTCATATTTAGGTAAAATTAGCTAAATTATACTGAACTGCAATGTTAAAGTATTCAAATTCATCAATTTTTAAAAATTTGTAACCAGGCTTCGTTTCCAAGCTTAAAACGCGCTATGAACATGCTGGTATACAGTAATATATTTTTAATGAATTTTTTCACTGATTTGGTCATATTTCGATAGAATTAGCTAAATTATACTGAACTGCAATGTTAAAGTATTCAAATTCATCAATTTTTAGGAATGTGTAATTTGGCTGTATTTCCAAGCTTAAAACCCGCTAAGACCATGCTGGTGTACAGTACTATATTTTGAATGAATTTTTTTACTGGTTTTGTCATATTTAGGTAAAATTAGCTAAATTATACTGAACTGCAATGTTAAAGTATTCAAATTCATCAATTTTTAAAAATTTGTAACCAGGCTTCGTTTCCAAGCTTAAAACGCGCTATGAACATGCTGGTATACAGTAATATATTTTTAATAAATTTTTTCACTGATTTTGTCATATTTCGGTAGAATTATCTAAATTATCCTGAACTGCAATGTTAAAGTATTCAAATTCATCAATTTTTATTAATTTGTCACCTGGCTGTATTTCCAAGCTTAAAACAAGCTTTGAATATGCTGGTGTACAATACTATATTTTAAATGAATTTTTTTACTGGTTTTGTCATATTTAGGTAGAATTAGCTAAATTATACTGAACTACAATGTTAAAGTATTCAAATTCATCAATTTTTAAAAATTTGTAACCAGGCTGTATTTCCAAGCTTAAAACGC
The DNA here is from genome assembly GCA_028023455.1 of Epiperipatus broadwayi. Taxonomy (NCBI): domain Eukaryota; kingdom Metazoa; phylum Onychophora; class Udeonychophora; order Euonychophora; family Peripatidae; genus Epiperipatus; species Epiperipatus broadwayi. The sequence goes on along the minus strand of JAQFVV010012508.1, from coordinate 895,216 downwards.
GCTATGAACATGCTGGTATACAGTAATATATTTTTAATGAATTTTTTCACTGATTTTGTCATATTTCGGTAGAATTAGCTAAATTATACTGAACTGCAATGTTAAAGTATTCAAATTCATCAATTTTTAAAAATTTGTAACCAGGCTTCATTTCCAAGCTTAAAACGCGCTATGAACATGCTGGTATACAGTAATATATTTTTAATGAATTTTTTCACTGATTTGGTCAAATTTCGATAGAATTAGCTAAATTATACTGAACTGCAATGTTAAAGTATTCAAATTCATCAATTTTTAGGAATGTGTAAATTGGCTGTATTTCCAAGCTTAAATCCCGCTAAGACCATGCTGGTGTACAGTACTATATTTTGAATGAATTTTTTTACTGGTTTTGTCATATTTAGGTAAAATTAGCTAAATTATACTGAACTGCAATGTTAAAGTATTCAAATTCATCAATTTTTAAAAATTTGTAACCAGGCTTCATTTCCAAGCTTAAAACGCGCTATGAACATGCTGGTATACAGTAATATATTTTTAATGAATTTTTTCACTGATTTGGTCATATTTCGATAGAATTAGCTAAATTATACTGAACTGCAATGTTAAAGTATTCAAATTCATCAATTTTTAGGAATGTGTAATTTGGCTGTATTTCCAAGCTTAAAACCCGCTAAGACCATGCTGGTGTACAGTACTATATTTTGAATGAATTTTTTTACTGGTTTTGTCATATTTAGGTAAAATTAGCTAAATTATACTGAACTGCAATGTTAAAGTATTCAAATTCATCAATTTTTAAAAATTTGTAACCAGGCTTCATTTCCAAGCTTAAAACGCGCTATGAACATGCTGGTATACAGTAATATATTTTTAATGAATTTTTTCACTGATTTTGTCATATTTCGGTAGAATTAGCTAAATTATACTGAACTGCATTGTTAAAGTATTTAAATTCATCAATTTTTAATAATTTGTCACCTGGCTGTATTTCCAAGCTTAAAACGCGCTATGAACATGCTGGTATACAGTAATATATTTTTAATGAATTTTTTCACTGATTTTGTCATATTTCGGTAGAATTATATTAATTGTACTGAACTGCAATGTTAAAGTATTTAAATTCATCAATTTTTATGAATTTGTCACCTGGCTGTATTTCCAAGCTTAAAACGCGCTATGAACATGCTGGTATACAGTAATATATTTTTAATGAATTTTTTCACTGATTTTGTCATATTTCGGTAGAATTAGCTAAATTATACTGAACTGCAATGTTAAAGTATTCAAATTCATCAATTTTTAGGAATGTGTAATTTGGCTGTATTTCCAAGCTTAAAACCCGCTAAGACCATGCTGGTGTACAGTACTATATTTTGAATGAATTTTTTTACTGGTTTAGATCGGAAGAGCATTTTAGATCTACAGACATAAAAATCTTAATTTATATGGCCAACATTTTTATTGACACAAGGAATGTAGAAAGTTACCTCATAAAATCCTGTTTGAAACTACCTTCACAGTAACAGAAATCTTGAACTTTTTGAAGAAGTTGATAGCTTGGCAACCTTTACCTAGCATGAATAAAGTTTGAATTAAAATAGTAAATGCAATTCTTAATGGTCTTTTTAGATTTATGTTATTTCACCAGTATAACAAATGCATACATATATTCATGTACACACACAAGTGATAGTTTTTCTACGTCCGTAGCATTTATTTAAATGCAGTCGTGTATGGCTATTACTAAAATTTGTTGTTTTAATAAAAAAAAAAAAAAGGCATAGGGCATTATTGCTCAGGAGTTCCTAAGGAGTTCAAGCGCCAGAATCGTTACTAGGGCTCCCGATTTTAAATCGGACATCCTACCAACTGTGCCAAAATGCACAGGGTATTTGTTGATAATAATAAACTACGTTATATGTACTTTTAACACACACACACATATATATATATATAGATTTGTATACAGAACATTTGCACATGAACTAAAAAATTAAGACAATTTTAAAATTTCTTGTCAAGCGTTGGTGGCCTAGTGGTTAGCACAGCTGCCTTCCAAGCAGCTGGCCCAGGTTTGCTTCCCGGTCAACGTGAAAAAAAAATTTTTTTTTTAATTTCTTTTTTATTAATTTCTAAGTTTTTTACTTAACGCGTTTTTTTTTTTAAATTGTGGATATAGAAAAGGCAGATATTAATGGGCTCCTCTATGTTTGTATGTATATATAAATGTGAGATATAAATTAGGGTGCCCATTCCACTTCACATTCTTGAAGCATATGAATAAAGACATCTCAAAAGGACCGACGATCTTTAAGGTGCATATTTCATGCTAAACTAATAGTTGCCACTTGGCCTAGATCTTAATTAGCTACACATATCTTAGTCCTTTGATCAGTATTTATCAATATCAAATTCTTACACTTTGATTTACAAGTGTCAAGCTTTCTGCACTCATTACTTTAGTACTAAAGACATCACGTAACTACATTAATGGTTATTACTAATCATTTATTAAACTAAAGATTATATTTAGCCCAGATATAAATTTTAAAAGCCAGTTAAAGATTTAAATATGTTCTTAATTATATATGAGAGCTATGATTCTGGGCTTAGCGGTCAAAAGTATGCTCAGAAAATTCTAAATAATATTTTCTTTTTCAAATGTTCAAAACATTGATATATATACATAAACACGTTGTAAATAATTATATTTATAAAGCGCATACTCGTTACTTAATGTAATATTTATTAAGGCTACAACCTTAAGAATATGCGCCTGAAAAAATGACAGTAGGGACCTCTGCAAATCTTTAACACGATTTATTTAAAAGACGGTAACTGCATATCTCTTTTTTTCATATGTGATATTTTTAAGATATAAATTAAAACCTGTGAGCATACAAAGTTTGATATATGAAGTGCAGTAAATTGGTTTTTATAAATACTGAACTGACAATGAAGATTTGGGTCAATTGATGAATGCTGGTTCAGCATTAAACGTGCATTTTGGGGGGTATTTGTCATTTTCAGGCATCTTTATTCTTATATTTCGATAATGTGTGATGAAGTTTTAATTTGTCTTAAAAAATATTGCACATGAAAAAAATGAAGTTGATTTATTTCATGTATTTATATATAATTAAATTAGATATATTAATCTTTAATTGGGGTTTAAAGTTTATATATGTGCTAGTTATAATCTGTAATTTAATATATAGAGTATATGAGCACAGACTTTCACCCCATCCACCACTCTCCATTCTAACACTTGAACACACATATGTCAAAAAGATAAATAATCACCAATATCTGTATTTCATGCTAAACCAGCAATCATCAGTTGGTCCAGATTATCATCTCTACACATATATGCAATAAATGCTTGGATACGTATCTGTAATTTAATAAATTATTCATAATAACCATCAATGTATTTATCAGAAGTGATTATTGTCAAAACTGTGAGTTCAGAAACGTTGATGATATTAAGCCAAAGTGTTAAATGAGTACATATACACCTGGGTCTCGTTTTACGCGATAGATAGGCTCCTCAGAAAACACGCACAAATGAAATCGCGCAAAAATAGACATAACTTGCCTTGAAAAAGGGGGGATACGGACTGAGATTTTTCAAAACTCTCGTAAAAGCAAAGCACCAATGTAAAATTTACTTTAAAATTTGCGCAAAAAAAAAAACAAGGAAATAAAATATGACTAATAAAAAATTTCAAATTTGAAAAAAATTGATACAAAACAAACTTTTTTTAAATATAATATTTAATTTTATTCAAAATAATATATTTTTATGCATAATTTACAGTACAGTAATTTACATTTTTTTATACACGTTTTAATTATTATTGCTATTTGCTGATAAACAGTTTCATTTGCAAACTGGTAAAAAAATAGATTCTTCACAAGAGGAAATACAACTAGCGCCAAGTTCACTCATATTGTGTTAATGGTTTTCTGTTGACAACGTAATTAGTAATTAATCTTTGAGACGATGATTTTATTAATTGTTTATGAACTTAGACTTATGATAATAAAAAGACATTTATTCACCACTGCTGGGAAAAATTTAATTAAAACTAACAACTAAAAATTCTTATTTTTGTCTTTAATTTTTTAATTTTCAATTCCGTTTAAAAATCAAATTTCGTTTTACATCACATTAATTTCAAGTCGCCGTAAGTAATTTTTAAATTGTTAATTACAATTAAAAATCAGATTTTAATTTTTAATTGTCAAATTTAATTGTGTCCACTGCTATTACTCACCTTTTAAAAATAAACTTGTGGACGCTAAATGATTAATAATTGATTACGTTCTTTTTTAAAAAGCAAAAACAGAATGTGATTTAAAATGCAAAATTAACATGCACAATGTTTGAACAAATTTACATTATAATCTTGTAAAATTTAATGTGTGTATACATAAAATGTGTAAATCATGATTTTAATTTCATTATTGCATAAAATCTTACTATTATAAAGCACTGAAAATATTGAAATTACTAAGATGAAAGTCGAATTCCAATAATTTGCTATTACTATCAATATAACGTAAGTGCACAAAATTTATTATTTAAAGTAATATCGCATTATCGGAGTTCGACTTCCGGTGAAACATGAATCACGTAACTTCAAAATCATGTTAAATAAGTCCACGTAAAAAGAGACCCAGGTGTATACATAAATTAATAGAAATTAACGAATTTTTGAAGTTCCACTCTCCTGCCACTGAAATTCCTGAAAACTTTTAGAGAATTGATTGTAATTATTCTTGTAGACACTAAATGTTTTTGCATAATTATAAAACTCTTAAAAAGGCTTTTAAAAGAAATCTTTCTTTCCAACATCAGTACCTATCTTACAAAGTAATGGTTTGAACTACTATGGCATAAAGTCACATTTCTTTGGGTGGCAGTTTGATTAAATAGATATTTGTGACCAATTGATGATTGGCAGTATGGATTATATATAATGCAATGATGTTTCTCATAATTTAATGCCAGGCATAGAAAATTATGCCCTGGTTATTAAGTTCCTGGAAAAATTATATAGTAAAAATAATTTAATTACCTCTGATGTTATGCCAATCTTTGGAATCCTCCTCCCATTATGATTATAAATATATATTTGTATATTATATGCCCACCGCAATAGAATGGAGGTACTATTTCTATGACTAACAGAGCAGTGAACTGCCTCTAAGCTTAGATCATCACTAATATTAAAAACATATTGCCAGTATTATTAAATTGAATTTTGTTTATATTCATGTCATTGACAAATTGAAGGTTAAAATATTATGAAATGGTGGAGTAACGGAAGTACGAAAAAAAATTCCAAGACTTAATCATTTGATCAATAAATACCCCATTAAAATCCTTATAGAAAACCACTTCCAAAACTATACTTCTACAAATGTGCATAATTTCCAGAGGACAGATTTGAAACATATAAAACAAAATGATACATTCAACGGAATTAATACACTCCGCACCATTGATAACTAACAAAAATGCATTTTTGTTTATCCTACAATATAAAAAAAAGATGAACTGATTTTCATCCACAACACACACTAAAACCTAGAATAAGACAATAATACTTACAATAGATTGTTAACACAAATTAAAGATTTAAATGTAATAATTAGGCTAATCCAGTAATGTATATGAGATAAGGTGAAATAATTAATAATTTAACTCCAGAATCAAGTCCACAGATATATTTTGACAATTTTTGTTTTTCAAAAGAATGTGAACATTTCATGTACAGTATTATACTCTGTAATCCATTAAAAATCAATGAATTTTCTCAAAAGAAGTAAAGTTTGATAATGATGAGTTAGAAGACATTAACAACTAACTACACACACCTTGGTCAGATTATTACTGCAGACGATAACACAGTGGATGGAATTAATCATAGAATTAAACTTGTTTGGAGTGCTTTTGGTAGAAATAACTTAATATTAAAAGGAAGTATACCGATGTGTTTGAAAGGGAATGTTTTGTTACCAGTTCTTACTTATGAATGTGAGACTTGGACATTTAACAAAACATCAAAGAAGTATGAGAGATGCATGATAGGAGTAGCAAGAAGAGTTCGAAAATTAAATGCACGGATGAGAGAATAAACAAGTGTTACTGACATCATTGAAAGAATAATTAAGAGATTAAAGTGGACTTGGACTGAATTTATTACTCGAGATGTTAATAGATGGTTATACGAAATCTTAGACTGGATTCCAACAGATTGTAAAAGATCTAGAAAGACACCATATGTGAGATGGATGGATGAAATAAAGTGTGTTGGTGCGATTTGGAGAATAGAGACTAGAGATCTGAGAAGAGGGATTGAACCTGGAAAGAGACCTTCATCCTGCAGTGGATCGGTAATGGTTGCAAATGGTGATGATGATGAAATGATGATTATTCTCTATAATCAAATCTCTTTTGTCTCTAATGTTCTTAAAAGTTTGCATATTTTATTATTATATTTTCATTCATCAATGAGGATTTCTATAGTGTTTTTATTTTTTTAATCAAGAATAAATAATTTTTTGTAGCTTTTAGAAGAGAAAATTTAAAACATATTATTCATTTTTTTTTTTTGTTTGTTATCATTAAAAATTAATTAGAATATTTTTGTTTAACACATCTGTCTTTTTTTTTTTTACATCTACTACGGTTTATCATGATATTCTCGTCTAATCAGTGATATGACGTCAGATTGACTTTTCTAGCCATCACCGAGTGAAAATTCCACTGTCCACTGGCTGTGTGAAATGCTTAAAAGAAACCATGGCAACCACATGATTCATGAATGCTCAAATCAGAATAGATTCTGGACAATATTAAAATGGTATAAAATTCGAATTAAATCATCAGATTGTTTTTCAAATTTAGTAAATATCATATGACTTATTTTAATCCGATTGTATTAGTCGTAAATTTTACCATCCAATCGAGATGTTTTGTGTTAGATAAAGTAATAGCCATTATTTTGAAAAACAAAATAATCTTCCAACATGTTTAGTACCGTCTGTAGTTAAATGTTTTAATATTTTAAGTTTTAAGCGGTTGTTTACTTACTGTAGCTATTTGTTTTATTTAAAGGTTATTAAATGACTCATAAATTATATTTTCATCTTTTTTAAAAATATATAGAAAAAGAGAGAGAGAGAGAGAGAGAGAAACCTCTGTTTTATGAAATCTTCCAAGTCTTTCTCTAAAGTGAGCGCTGTACTTTAGTTTTCTCTGCTGGAAACCTGTGCAGTTTGGGATATGTTATTTTGAAGATAAAAAAAAAAGATATGTGTATATTTTCATTTGAAAAACTGAAGTATGAAAAAAAATTTAAAGTATTCTGTAAACATTTACTAAATGGAGTTTAGTACTTTTACGCGTGTGTTACATATTTAGAAAACTTTTCAAATTTGTGTTTACCATGGCCGAACGTAGGGTTCCCGTATATGATTTTATTTTTTTTCTTCGCTTTTGGTCTTACTTTTTTGAATATTTATCAAATATGGTTCTTTTTTATTCGTTAACAGGTAAGAAAAGTTTATTATTAAAGTGTACATATTGCGATTATATATATTAAAAAAAAAAAAAAAGTTGAATATCTACTATGTATGTTAACAATGTATTATTTGAGAATTATATTATTAACTTTAAATAGTAGCGCCCCTTCACACTCACACACACATTTAAATATATGGTATACTTGCATATTCTTATTTAATAAAAATACTAATGTGGGCTTTCAGCGTTCCATCACCAGATTTTTCAATGAAATGGACGGCTGAAGAGTTGTGAGATGAAGTAGTTTGAAGCCTGTCCATTAAAGTATGAAGATTATCTATCTTAAATATAAGCTGAGCTTTGATTGTATATATGTGTGGCGATGATAATCTGGACCAACTGACGAGTGCTGGTTTAGCACGAAATACTTATATTGGTGATTATTTATCTTTTCGACATGTGTGTGATCAAGTGTATCAGCGACATGAGATAACATGGACGGCTGAGGGTCGTGTGAAAGTCTGAGTTCAAACCCCCCTATATATAACTAGTTAAATAAAATATTTTGATTACTTTCTTAGAAATTAAATAGATTCCATATTACTACTTAATGCTATAATTCTTCATAGAAGTCATACATTTTGTAAAACATCCTCGTATCCTTTAATAAATATAGAAGAAAATTAATGTCTGTTAGAATGATTAAATCTGAATGTATAGTTGGGTTCTGAACCCAGAACATTGATAGGGAGTCTATAGTCGTGGGATATTAGAGAAATGTATGGATACAATTAATTAGCAGTGTTCTACCATGATTATTTTCTTTAAATCCTAAAGTGGGTTATTAAAGACTAGGATTTCTTATTTTTAATACAAAAACAGAAAACCCTTTTGTACAGTTCTTTTGATTCCTCTCTTCCTTGTCTCTTTTTGTAGTACTATCTTCAGTAACCAGCTTTATGATCATAAATGTGTCAAAAAGTAAGTCTTTTTTGGTGTGTGATTGGGTATTTTGTGTTTGCGCAAAGATATGTCCACTCTTTATAGGAGCAATTAATTGTTTCATATAGTTTATTAGGATCTTTTCAAGAAAATCAATTATATTCAAGAGATTATAATAATAAATGTTATTGAACACAACATTTTCAGAGGAACCAAGTTAAAATATAAATGAAAAAAAAGTTTCCTTCTATATGAGGAAAGTTAAAAATAAAGACAAGTCTAAAAACATCTTTTTGGGAAAGAAAACAATTTCTAATTAAAACAGTGCATCAATATCTGAAATAAAACCTTTTCAAACCTATTTTCAAAATTATTCTTCTCATTAAGTGCCATCAAGTCAATGTGATTTCTTGGCAGTCAAAGAAATGACATTTCTCCAGATTGACTTCTGTTTAATTCTAGGTAATTCAATGGTATATCCATTATTGTGATTATGGGGTCATCTATAAATAATTTAAGAAAGTTTGTGCTTTGTGTGTGTATATCTTTGAAGAGGTTATATATAGATCTCGCAAAATAAGCTCTTAACAAGCTTTGCAGCATATCCCCAATCCCATTCCGGTTTCCGCTACTGGCGTCATCAGTGAGGTGCTACAATATTCAAGCATTAGATTAAAAATACCAGGACAAGCCCAGCACTTTATCTAATGAATAACTATTAAGTAGAAAATCTGAAAACAGGAAGAGGTTATATATATGAAGGGTGATTAAATAAAGTAGTAAATCCATTCAGGGTCATGCACAGATACGCATGTTATATAAGTGTGGTTTTGTAGAGATGTGCAACATGTTTTTATATTTTAAATCTCTTTGCCATTTTTCTATTCCATTGTTACGACAATATTATTTTAAAATTTAATTTCGTTCTATTTTTAAACTAGTTATGTAGCATTCATGTAATTTATATATGTGATTGTAGGTTATCTGATGTATGAAACAGTTTCAAATTGTGTTGCTTCGTGGGTTCCATAATAGGAGAAAGTAAATATTTCAAGAATAATAAGAATAGAAAAAACAGTCCTTTAATGAAAGAAACACCACAGAGTTAATAAATATTCTTATTCTCAAAATAAATAAATCTGATTTACACTAACCTGTATTTGTTTCTTGCAGTCAGTCCCAAGAAACAATTAAGAATAATTATTGCCAGGGAAGTATAACCATTTCTTCATGGTTACTTTATTGAGATTGTATTTTGAATTATCAAATGACATAAATTGAATATTATGAATCATACTGTACTGACTATAACCTATTATGATGGATAAGTAAGGAATTTTGTTGTTGTTGAAAGCTGTTAGAGTAGTAGTATCCATTACATAGGATGTTTTCGCTGATCATTTATGAACTATTACTTTGTCACCATTATAATATATTTTTCAATTTAAGGATTTTCGTGGCATTACGGATATAAACACTAAAATATAATGGGAATTTTCTTGTAAAAAAATATAATTTTAGCACAGGCAAAACTCTCCATACGGTAGTGCCACTCAGTGCAAGCCGGAGTAATCAATGAATGCCAGGAGGCTTGTGCATAAGAAATGGTGATCATATGATGTTTAGTGGTTTTAACCATAAAATAATAAATAACTTCACCACCAACAATATTCAAAAACAAATCACTGATATCCTCTCTCCATATTTGCATCCATGATCAAATATTGGGGGTGTTTTCAAAATAGTATATCCAATATCCCCCGTAATTGCTTCTCATGTTCTTCTGAACCACTTTTTTTATTGCAGCTGAGATGAAACTTTTTATCATTACGGCTATTTAATATGTGCAAAAAAAATGAAGAACTTATTATTATTTTTTTTATTGTCCCGAATTAAAACATATAGAAACGTCATAACTAATGCAATTCATTGGCATACACCATTTTTAAATAAAATTATTATTAATCTAGAAAGAAGGCTCTATCCAAATATCAGAGCCACACTATTCATCATCTTTATTTTGTGGTTTTTAAAGCGCCATTTTGTTTTTAATTTCAGGACAGGAAAATCACAATCGCTTATAGCAAAATTGCAAAAATCTAAGATGAGAGATCAAACCCTAACTCTATTTGATATACATTAAGCTCTATGGAACCTTATTTTATAACCTGCAAATTTGTAAACAAGGACTAAGAAATCATTTAACCATATACATTTACTCTAAAAAATATCCATATCATATGTTTTATAAATTTGGGACAGGAAAATTATAATCATTTATAGCAAAATTGCAAAAATCTAAGATGAGAGATCAAACCCTAACTCTATTTGATATACATTAAGCTCTATGGAACCTTATTTTATAACCTGCAAATTTGTAAACAATGACTAAGCCATCATTTAACCATATATATTCAGTCTAAAAAATATCCATATCATATATTTTATAAATTTGTATAAAATTTGAAAATTAGTACAATTATAGAATATTTTTTGACTTGTTTTATAAAAATATAACTGAACAGGGAGTAATTGGAACTTCCAGTGAGTTATATTATGCTTGCAACTATATCACGACCATCCATTAGCCCAGAAGTCAGAGCAACCTCTCAGACTATATAAATACATTTGTCAAGCAATTTATATAGCACATGTGATAATTCAACTTCATATACATGTTATTTCTAGAAACCCTAACTTTAATTCTTTTTATTATTAATTACAGTTCTATCACACATTAACAAAACATATGATCAAAGACATGTGAAATGGATAAATGATTCCCAAGATGCACATTTCGTGCTGAACCAGCATGCAGCAGTTGGCCCAAATCAGTGTATGTTTCTAATGTATCTATGGACTGACAGATGGTTATAATAGGGTTGCATATATGATATGATTCATTGAAAGTTTCAGTTACTTCCTGTTCAGTTACATATAATCTGAGTTATTTACTTATTTATATACATATAGTATTAAGATGTTATCTTTCATTTTCTTAGTTCTAAGATCTAATTTATCACTGTATCCATTATTCTTTAGCTTTAATCAATAAAATTGTGTAAAAAAAATGTATCCGCAATAATTTTTTATTCAGATAGTAAACTTAGAACTTGATCATGATATTATGAGTTTTAGAGGATCGTATCCAATGAAGTATGGTATTGCAAAATATGTGTCAACGTTATAATCCAATTAAATATATAATTTTAATATGAAAAATAATTAACAATGCAATTAAAAATTTAGGAATAGATGTAGTAAATTAAATATTTAAATATTTTAGACTGACTACAAAATATTAATTTTCCCAACTTTAAAGAAATACTGATCTCTCAACATGATGATAATTAAGTACTCACCAAATAAGCACTTTCAATATTTATGATGAATAAAGGCCTTGTGTTCAAAGTTTCAAAAGTTGCCTAAAGCCAGTGACTATTATTACTTAACTATTCATATATTTTTTTTTATAAAATTCTTTGATTTAAGTAAATTCCCATTTTGTGGCTTATATTTTAAATTAATGATAATTTTTATATTTTTATTTTTAAAAATAAAATGTGGTGTCCATTTTGGATTATCGTAAAGTAACCTGCATTCGGTATGGGTGCTTTAACGTTTTTGATCCTTATATTGATCATTGACAAATTAATTTATATTTCTATGGGAAAAAATTAGTAATATTAAAAATGAGGCATTAAAATTAAAATTGATATTTTTTTTTTTTCCATTTTAAATTACAAGTGTCAAACTTTCTCCATCCACAACTTTGATACCACCCACTCTGGATAAATACGGTAATGATTATCACTAATCTTTTATTCAACTAGAGATTATCTCTAGCCCAGATTTAAACTTTAAACCTCAGATAAAAATTAAAATATCTGATTTTTAAAAATTTGAACACTCATATATGGAGTTATTCACTATAACTGCCATTTTTTTTATTATATTAATTTTAATTAACTTGATGTTTTCAATCTTATTAATAATACAACTTTCAATCAAATTACTTTTGATTAAATAGTTTTTTTAAAGTTTCTATTTTTCTGGTTTTTAGCTGATGTCTTTGGGTATTTATTGGGATTAATGGGCCAGTTTTGAAAGAAAAAGGGAGCTATTTATTTATGTACTTTATGACAAAAATTGAACCAATCACTTTGCAGAATGCATATATTTTAGGAACTATATTTTTTAACAACTCCCCGGAGAGAAGACTGATCTTCAGTCCAATGTTGTGATTTTATTCTTATATTGATTATGATATTAATTTGTGAAAAATAAATGCGGCAGATTTTTTAACCGAGTTTATTTCAATCTGATAGTTAATGCATAAGGCCATATGGATTTAATAGTTTGAAGTTTTCATGAAACCTTTACGTAACTCTGCTTATGCATTAATTAGATGTCTTGAAATGAGATTGACTATAATATGATTATTATAATAGTGACCTTTGTAGTTTAATTAAGTAGTGGAACTGTAAAATCTGGTACTTGAGGTCTTTGGATCATGGTTCCATCTGTGTACTTCTAATAATCAAACCTATTATAAATTTCCAAGCAATACGCCATTCAATTAGTATCGTATTAATTATTCATACATTATTATCAAGTTGGTCATGTTTGCCGTATTAATTTCTGAACAAGATCACTGTATTAATATGGAAATCACTTGTCTCTTCTCTTTAGGCGTAGTGATTGGTTCAGTTTTGTATGTTATATAGTGGTGCAAGAAAAACGGTATATTGCGTTATGAAGTTATATCACCTTAATTTGCTTACACAAGTGTACACACATGCATATTGAAATTATATTTTTGACATTATGCAATACAAAATAGAAAAAGTGCACCGCTGTAATTTTTTTGTTACGATTAGATCTTTTTTTTTATAAGTAATAAGAAATATCTGATAAGGTTGATGTAACACCAAGTTTCATAAAGCATGACAAGTCATCTGTATTCTTTGAGTTTAAAAATGATACAATTTTCTCTGCTCAATTAATTGGTATATCATTATTTGACATTTCTGATTAACAATTTTAACATCAATAAATGAAGTCTCTAAAATTCAGAGAGCAAAATGCGCAAGACTAATATTTGAAAAACAATGATTACTCATGGAGACTGATAGACATTCCAAAGGATTATACGTAAAAAAAAAAAAACTCGTAGCAGAAGCAATTATTTAAGAGTTCAATATTTATCAGAACATTTCATTGTCTATAAAAACAACCCACCATGAGCTTTATAAGAAGAACATTTGTGACCGAGCTTCTATTTTGGTACACAAAGTTTCTTTTGTAAATGCTGTGGTGTTGACGCAATGATATTGCAAATGCAAGCACTAGAAAATGCATAATCAGAAACATTATATAGTCACATGCATCGTTTACATTTTTTCCAATCACTGGGCAGGTTTACATTTGTTGATCACTAAAAGAAGCCTGTAAATCAAACTGTTTTCTTTTAATTTTGAAACATGGTGATGGGACTTTTATTATTTAGGCATGTATATTATTATATTCTCAAAGTCTAGATACTCTATTGACTTATTATTTTTGATTTTTTTTTAAAAAATAAATTTCATTTTATGATACAAACATTGTTTTTAAATATCACTGTTGTCTCCCAAGATTCTAATATATCAATTCCTATAAATCCACACAGTAAATATTGAGGAACATGTTATGCATCTCTAAAATAAATCCATTATAAATTGATTAATATTACTCTAAACACTATTCATATCTTAAAAAGTGCCATTCCACAATGAATATAAACTTTTTTTAATATAGGCATAACTCTCCATACAGTAGTGCCACTCAGTACAAGCCAGAGTAATCAATGGATGCAAGAATGTTTGTGCATAAAATCCCTTTATAGTGCCTACTCATCCAATATTCCCAAACTAATTTCTAGCTTGTGGCTTTCATCAGTGAGAAGTCTTGGATCTAAGAGCCAGCAGCTATCTTTTATCTTTTTAGTTACAAAACTATGAGTTTAAAATTGAAGCACTAATATTTTCAATCCAAGCTCATTAGCATAAGCTAATATAAACTATAGTTATATAGGTCTGTTAATTAAAATATTGTAATCACAATAAAAATAATACATGTAATGGTAATTAACTACACAGTCTTCAATCTGTAGGAGTATTTTTGGTTAATTCCTTAACCTGCCTCAACTGCCGTTAAATTGAAATGCCAGTTGATGAAGATTATGGAATTAACCAAAAGTACTTCTGAAAATTGAAGACTGTATGTAATAAATTAACATTATTTGCATATATATATATATATAACTACCTTTTTATTTATATAAATAAAATCTATTTCCTTTAACCATCTTCACAAAAATTTGTTAAAATATTTATTACAGCAAGATGATAGATTAATTCAATTCTTAATATTATTTGAAATATAGCTTAAAGTAAATGCACAGCTGACAATTCTATGTATATGAGTATTGGCATTAAAATACCTTGTAAATTATTATATAGTGGAGTAGAGTATTAATGAAGTGTAGCTAATAACTTATTTGTTGATCGAGTTGCTAAGATATTGTTGGCATATCAGACAGAATGGCAAGATTAGTTATTCAAATTAATGGCAGATATTGAGAATGCAAATATTTCCAGTTTATGCTCCAACAAATTCACATTGAGATGAAGAAAAGAGGAATAATAGGTTTTTAATTAAATGTTTTAAAGGATATATATAGTTATTTTAAGAAAAGAAAAAAAGAAGAAATAAAATGCTTGTGTTTAGATTGTGATTATTTGTAATAAAAAGGGGAGTGGGAGATAAGGTAAATTTTTGGTTATGAATATATTTTGTAATTTTTAATTTAATATTTTTTTATTTTTTTTTTGGAATATGTGATGTTTATTATTATATATATTTTATTTTAGTGTACCTTGAAAAAGACTATATGAAATAGTCGAAATGTTGGATTTCCTTTTCATTATTATAGTCGTATAAAAAGCAAGTTTTAAAAAGGAGTTTGTTTTATTTCTATGTTATATATGAAGAAAAGACAAAATGCTTTTGATTAGACCAAACAACATTTTAAAATTATCATGGCTGGTTTTAATTGTTGAATTGGGAAATGATCGAAAGATGAAAGTGCTATAAGAAAATTTGATTCAGGTAACAGAAATAAGAGATAACGCAGACTCATAGAATTTGAAGAAGAATAACAACTGTATATTATGATTTTTTTTTGGAGGGGGGGATGCTAATGGAAATGGTCACTGTAGCAATCAAATGAAATTTCAGCACAATAGGATTATATGTTGACTAACCGAAACTATGTATTTCAGAATTGTAATTATCGTAATAAATTCAACACAGAGAATAATCAGATGAGCACCTATTAGAAAGATCATATTAAGATTTGATATTTCTAATTCCCTCCAAACATTTTAGTGAATTTAAATTAGGAACTATTAACAGACTTTAAAGATAGTTCAGATTTGAATTAATAAAAAGATAACTGATACTCTATTAAGAACTGCAAGAGATAGATGATACCAAAAAACATCAATTTACAAGTACATTTTCTACTTAAGATAAGACAATGAATGAAGAAATAAAGGAAGACGACTTTTTTTAAAAAATAATCATTAAGAAGAATTGAATATCTAGAATTTTGTAAAATGGAATGAAAAAGAGTTAATAACGGTAAAAGAAAATATAATCGTGAATTGGCATGAAAAACTATGGAAGAGAATAAAAGTCTCAAATGTATAGAACACCATATTTGTAATGAAAGGGAAGTTGTTCCAGCAATACGAAAACATCATGAAATCTGTGGAAGATTTCTATAAGGAATTATATAAAACTACTATATACTATTACTGCATCTTCTGAATGGCCAAATATTTTGAATGAAGAAGTGTGGCATACAATTAAATCTGCGAAGTACGGATAAGCTTTGTGAAATGATGGAATTATGTTTTAAAAGAAGCAGGTGAAGAAATAAAATAAAAAATTGTCAGAAATATCAAATGTCTAAATGATAAAGATATATCAGATTATTGGAAGAAGGCAATAAAAATATTGATATTTGAGAAAAATAATAAAGGAGATATCAGGAATTACAGACTTATGAGTCTTTTACCAGTTCTATATAACATCTTTACCAAAATAATTTTAACTTATTTTCAGAAAACTTTGGATTCTTAACCAACTAAAAGAACAAACTGAATTTAAAAGTGCTTTTAGCACAGTGGATTATATCCAGTTATTGAGAGAAATTGTAGAAAGTATCAATGAATATGAGTTGGCATTATGTTTGGATTTGGAATTTTATGAAAAGGCATTTGATTCCGTAAGCATTTTCACAATGATTAATCATTAAGATGTAGATCCAGAACGTATCAAAATTCAACAGCAATGATTAGATTACATGGATATACTAAGAAGAAATATTTTTGGATTAAAATGGGGAAATTAAAAATACATGGAGATTATTTAAATCATGTAGGTTTTTAAGGTAATGTAGTTGATTTTGCAAATAACTCCCCAGAGCTTCAGGAAATATTGTAAGAGTTTCAGATTAAAATAAGTAAATAGAACTAAAAACAAATGCTAAAAAGGGGATAAAGTCATATTCAATGGACTTTTTCAGAAGAAAATAAACTTTGATAATCATGAACGGATTTAAGTTATTGATTATGATTACCTCACTCAGATTATTAATACAGATGGAAACATAATGGATGAAATTAGTCATAGAATTAAATTTGAACTGAATGCTTTTGGCAGAAGTAACTTAGTATTAAAAGGAAATGTATAAATATGGTTGAAAATGAAGGTTTTTAATATACATTTTTTTACTAGTTTTTTCCTCAGACACTTGATAGAAGATTGCTTTAGAGACTTCAGTCCATTCAATGAAATATGGATAGACATATGTTAGGAGCAACAGGAAGATATCATAAATGAAATACATGGGTAAGAGAACAACAGGCCTAAAAAGAAACCACAAGTGAGATAGATAGATGAATTAATGAGGTTTGCTAATATGATGTGGAGAAGAGAGGTTATGGATGAGAAGAGAAAGTAGATTATTTTGTAAAGTCCTTCATTCTGCGATGGATTAATAATGATTGAAAATGACATTTATTATAATGAAGTCATCAGTACATAGGGTAATTAATTAAATGAAATGGTAATCATCTTTACTATAATTTGTTAGAAATTTTTGTTAATTTATGAATAGAAAAATATGTTTTGTTGGTCAATTGGATTTAGCTGGCTAAAATGCATTTAAAAGAATAAACTAGTACTAAGTTCTTATATTTTTTTTTTGTTATTTCAACAAACTAATTGATAATACTGAAGACAGCTTACCACTCTTGCTGACACCTTAGGTAGGTTACAATATTGCCCCTGAAACACATTGTATGGGATCATATTACGGTGAGACCAGGGCCTCTCTTTCCACTCAGCTATTTCAACACACATACTCATATAATAAAGCACTAACAGACCCTTCTTGTAGCTCAGTTTTTGCCCAGCATCACAGCTCAACTGGTCATGATTGCCACCCTAAAGACACTGTGGTTGTACGCAAAGAGCTACACGATCTTAAGAGAAGGATAAAAGAAGCTTACTTTATCGCTAAAGGTAACAACTCTACAAACAGAAAAGACTCTTGTTATAAGATCTCCAGGAAATGGAATACATTCTTATTTACATAAATTTGCATCATTTTTACCCAACCTATATATTTACAAAATGGCTATGAATATGAGGACCTCGGCCCTCAAAAGTGCTTAGCCACATACTTAGATGCATATATTTAGTTTATATCAATCTACAGTATTAAGATTTCTTTATCTTCAGCTTTGTGTGTTCATTAGCGCATTTTATATATTTATACATTGGAATAATTAGCCACAAAGTCTAAACTTTTTGCTTATTTCATGATTGCAAGTTAATAAGAAATTGACATTTAAGTATCTTCAAACATTTTGAAATACTATAGAAAATTAATTAAGTTAATAATTTAAATCGGTTGGATCAATAATTTAAGCGATAATAAAATATAGAGGAGCTTTGTCCAGTGCAAATGCCAGAGACAAAAAATTGGACTGTTAGAAGCGTTTCTTATTGCTAATTCTAAATTCTAGCATATTTTCATGTTAAGGTATGTTAGGCAAGGAACATGTTAATGTGATTACACAAATACATTCAGAATCTTCCAATGAAATGAGTGTCATAGAATAATGAATGATATGATTAGACAGAACATTTTTTTTTAAAAAAAAAATCATTAATGAAAGGTTATTCATGCAAAATAAACAATCGTGTTTAATATTTCTGTAGTGTAATTTTTACTATACCACTCACACCCAAGCTAGGGACTGGTTTCTGTCTACTTTTAACATCTCGTGGAAGAGTGCAATCATAAACATGACCAAAGATGTAAAAAAAGTATGATCCCCAAGATGCACATTTCATGCTGAAGCAGCACTCATCAGTTGGCCCAGATCACAATCTCTTACATCTTTATCATTGTTCAGTATGTATATAGATAGATAGATAGATAGATAGATAGATAGATAGATAGATAGATAGATAGATAGATAGATAGATAGATAGATAGATAGATAGATAGATAGATAGATAGATAGATAGATAGATAGATAGATAGATAGATAGATAGATAGATAGATAGATAGATAGATAGATAGATAGATAGATAGATAGATAGATAGATAGATAGATAGATAGATAGATAGATAGATAGATAGATAGATAGATAGATAGATAGATAGATAGATAGATAGATAGATAGATAGATAGATAGATAGATAGATAGATAGATAGATAGATAGATAGATAGATAGATAGATAGATAGATAGATAGATAGATAGATAGATAGATAGATAGATAGATAGATAGATAGATAGATAGATAGATAGATAGATAGATAGATAGATAGATAGATAGATAGATAGATAGATAGATAGATAGATAGATAGATAGATAGATAGATAGATAGATAGATAGATAGATAGATAGATAGATAGATAGATAGATAGATAGATAGATAGATAGATAGATAGATAGATAGATAGATAGATAGATAGATAGATAGATAGATAGATAGATAGATAGATAGATAGATAGATAGATAGATAGATAGATAGATAGATAGATAGATAGATAGATAGATAGATAGATAGATAGATAGATAGATAGATAGATAGATAGATAGATAGATAGATAGATAGATAGACAGACAGACAGACAGACAGACAGACAGACAGACAGACAGACAGACAGACAGACAGACAGACAGACAGACAGACAGACAGACAGACAGACAGACAGACAACCAATTACTACTGTTTAATTGATACATGTCAAACTTTCTGCCCTCACAATTTTGACACAAACCATTTGATGGAAGTATATTAATAATTTTTATCAATCATTCATTAAGTTATAGATTAATTTCTAGTCTAGTGAATGACCAATAAAAATTATTAATAAATACCAATGTAATTTTATTCTTTAATGAGCTAAAATCATCATGTAATTTTTGAAGAATTTTATTAGTTATTCGTAATTAATAAATTAATTATTTCAATAATAAAATATAGTAAGTTAAATTTATTTTTGTACCGTCTTCAGCTAAAATGTTTAATCTTCAGCATTTATCTGCACTGTGATGTTTAAGATTTTAAATGTGAGTAATGTAGGTGCTTGTTATAATCTGGAATTTGAATGGGAGTCATGTGAATAGTGGAAAAGTTTTTATTTCACAAGCAGACTTAGAATTTTCTTTCAAGTAATTGGTTATAGTCAGTTCCGTTAATTTTCCATTAATGATCATTAAATAGATATCTGGACATTATTATGTAGAAGGTTAATGTCCCATGCTTTTCTAGTTTTGGTCAGATGATTGTTTTTAAATCAGGCAAAACTTGATACAGTAGTGCCACTCAGTGCAAGCTAGAGTAATCAATGGATGCCAGAAGGCTTGTGCATAAATTCCCTATCTAGTGTACTCATCCAATATCCTCAGACTAGTTTCTAGCTTATGGCTTTCGTCAGCGAAGAGCCTGGGATTTTATGCACAAGCCTTCTGGCATCCATTGATTACTCTGGCTGGCACTGAAAGATCTAGATGCAGTGCTCTCAGATCCAAGGCTCCTCATTGATAAAAGCCACAAGCTAGAAACTAGTCTCTGGATATTGGATGAGTAGGCACTAGATATTGATTTTATGCACAAACCTTCTTGCATCCATTGATTACTCTGGTTTGCACTGAGTGGTGCTACTGTATGGAGAGTTTTGCCTATTTTAATAAGTTATGAGCAAGCTTAAGAAATGGTGATCATGTGGATTGTTTTTACCGATTGTAAAAACTGTGAACTATGATAGTAATTTGATGTGACTACTCTGTTACTAGCTGCAAAGATGTCTTACTCATGCAGGTTTCAACTATATAGTCTATCTCTATTAATCGTAATGGGAATATGATATTTGTGATGTTTAACATTGATAAACGAAATATTAATTTAAAATATTTTATATAATATTCAAGTGTTTTTTCCTACTTTTACTGATTATTAATTTTTTGTTTTAGTAAATATTTTTATTATTTGTCAGTTTAATGTATTTGTTTATATTTTTATAAGTATTAGTTGGATAAGGAAGGTACTAATGTTTATTGCATGATCATAGTCTCTTGCAGATAATAATAGAACTAGATGGTATTATTGTGTAACTATTTATAGATACCCCCCCCCTTATCCTGCTTTAAATTTTGTTTTCCTAATTACCAAACACCAGTTCAGAAACTTCAAATAATAGAAACCATTTTAAAAAGTATGTTGCAATTGGGTTACAAATTAAGAATTTTTATTTAATAAAAAATAAATAAAAAGATGTTCAAACTATTCACTGAGTTTTAAAAATACTATTCAGACTTTATTTGGATTAATTAATTATTGTAAACAATATGATTTTCTTAGTATGTTAAATAAAGAATTTAATTGCATTTTAGCAAATTATAATATTAAGAATACTTATAGAGAAGGCGTTAACCTTTAATATATGCCCCTTGAACATTTATAATAGTCAAACGATGACTTTTTTTGACTATAGAGGGACGTCTCAAACCTCGAGCCAAGATAGCGACTTTATAAAGATAAGTGGGGATTTAAGTTAAAGAGAAGGTGGCCGTTCTTATCTTTACAAAGTCGCTATCTTGTGTCAATGTTTAATAGGTTTCTCTACTGCCAAAAAAATGTCACTGTTTGACTATTATAAGTGTTTAAGGTGTATATATAATAAAGGTTAAAGCCTTCTCTAAAAGTATTTACATACTTCCTATGTGCTTAATAAATAATCTCAACTTTACTATAGTTTATGTATTTCCAGTATAAAGTTTGTAATATCAACGCATTGTCAATTGCAAGATTTTGCGAAGGTTAATTTGTAAAGAGATAGTGAACTTAAAAAGTGAAGAGAACAACAGCTTCACGCTCCCAAATCAAAATATTTCAGATTGGCCTATGTAGGTAGGAATTTAGGTTAAAGATAAGATGGCCGTTCTTATCTTTATAAAGTCGCTATCTTGCATTGAGGTTTGGGAGGTCCCTCTATAATCAAAAAAAAAAAAAAGACATTGTTTGACTAAAGGTTAAAATCTCTAAAAGTATTTACATAATTCCTATGTGATTAATAAATAATCATAATTTTACAATATTAAGGATAAAAACTTTATTTTTTTTAAAAAAAAAAAATATAGTTACAAAGAGCATTACTATTTCAATAAGTTAAATATTCAAAAAAATATATCAAAAATTGTCTATATAATTGCATTTTTTTTCTTCTAAACTGTTACAAAATTAAAAGAATTCTATAAAAAAAAATTTGCATTGAAGTGTACATGTGGAGATTTATAAAAAGTAATATATTCTAAAATACTGAAGCAATGTTGTTTGAATTGAGATTTTTTTTTTTTTCATAAGCGTATGTTTCAAAAAGGTAAAATAATCTATTTCTTGGTAAGGTAAAATTGTATATTTTTAATTGAGATAAGTGTTCCACAAATTTTCATAGCTTTTAAAGCAAACTTAAAAAAAGAAACAGTTTATCAAAGTATTTTATCATATCGGGTCAGAATCTTTGTCTTTGCAGTTGTTCTCTAAATGCTCGTGTTCAAAGAATCATTCTTGCTGAGTTTTTTTTGTATACAATTTCATAAATTACCTAGTTATTTCTTTTAAGATTTGTTGAATATTTAAATACTACTATCTGTCTAATTTTCATGTATAATGAGATATTATTTTATATAGCGCTATGTTTTTTATGTAATAGTAATATTAGCGATTAAGCCAATGCACATGTGCTTTAAAGATAAATTATAAATGAATATTCTCACTTTTTCCAGACACGAGATATAGTATTTTAGAAAGAATGGAATGAATCACCCATTCTTTCGACTCAAACGTTTATGTATGAGCAAATTCACTTCTACATATCATTTGTTCAATGCAGGAATAGTTTTTTTTATACAGTTTGTTGTCTCTGTATGCTAAAATGTAATAATTTTGTTCCATTTGAATTTGTACTACATGTAGGTTTTTTTTTCTATCAAATAAACAAGTCTTATAATTAGCAACAACATTTTCTTGAATGTTTAGATGCAATAGTGATATCATCTTTTATCATTTTCAACTATTATCATTCCGGTGTAGGGTGAAAGTCTCTTAAGTTTAAGTTTCTCTGATTCATAGCTTCTATTCCCCACACTGCATCAACAAATTTTCATATTTCATCAATCCATTTCCCATGTGATCCTTTTCTAGGTTTATGTGATCTCTTGAGATCTTAATACTTCAAGTATTATAACTTTATTTTTCTTATTGCATTGCCAAATCCATGTAATATTAGTATCATTTATGTTCTTAATTACTTTTTACAATGCCTTTTTACAACCCAATATTGACAGTTGGATTGCCCCAGCAATTTTCTTCAGAACTAGAACTATAAAAAGTTCTGAAGA
Source organism: Epiperipatus broadwayi (assembly GCA_028023455.1). Classification (NCBI taxonomy): domain Eukaryota; kingdom Metazoa; phylum Onychophora; class Udeonychophora; order Euonychophora; family Peripatidae; genus Epiperipatus; species Epiperipatus broadwayi. Next base: position 871,696 of record JAQFVV010012508.1, on the reverse strand, counting down.
AAATTGCTGCGGCAGTCGAAACCGTCAATAGTGGATTGTAAAAAGTAATTAAGAGCATAAATGATATTAATATTATAAGTAACTTACTTATTATCATCTCTTTTAGCAGCATGTCTGTTGTTTCTCCATTTCAGTCTTTTAAAACTTTCAACGATATTACTAATAGCAGATTGGTCTCTCAGCCAGGTAGTTCACTTTTAATTCCTTATTGTTGCTATTATAGATCTCTCTATATTTCATTAAGTGGTTGAAAGGCTCATATTGCTCTTCCATAAGTAAGAATTGAGAAAATACATCCTTAAAAACTTAGAATAATGTAAAATATTATGCAAAACTAATAGTATGTTTATAAAATGCCTTTTTTTTTTTTTTTGCAATATTTGTTGAATAATGATAAGTTCGAAATTAGTTCTTCGTTGATGTTCTTATAATATTATTAGATTGTATATTCCTATTAATAACTATTATTATAAATTTCTGAAAGGTCTTAAATTTATGGAAATGTACACAACAAGTATTCTCTCTGTTTTTATAAAATTGTTCATGGATTTTTAGAAGATTTGTAAGTAAAAGTGTGTGAGGAGGGGGGGTGACAAAATATTTTCATTTGGCTTTGTTTTCAACATAATGCAGTTACTTCATCTTTAAAAATTTTATCATAATTATATTCTTCTTTCCTCAATTTTTTAAAAAGACTATCTTAATATTCCAAGGTGGCTTTTTATCAGTATTTGCAACTTCATTGGTTGTATGTAGTAGTGTTATTGTTAGGTATTGTCAAATCAACATTAATTTCTCAGCACTCCATGTGTGACTTTTCATCAGAATATCTGTCATCTAATTGATCTTCGGTCTCTTCAGTGATGTGCTCATTATTGTAATAATAGAGTCCATCTATTTCATTTGTGGCTATCCATTTTTTTTACTACTAATCTCTGAACATTATATACTTTTTAAAACCACCAAAACATCACCTGATCACCATTTTCTATGCATCTATTGATTACTAAGGTTTGCACTGGATGGCACTACTGTATGGAGAGTTTGCTAGGTCAGATGATTGTGTTAGGATTGTTGAGTGTTATAGTGGTAAGGCATGGGATAAAAGAATAGATGCATTAATTTAAATATATATAGAAGTAAACGGAACATTGGGGGTGAGTTAGTTTGTGATAATAGTAATGAAAGTAGTTTATTGTTTAAGGCTCGAATGGGATCTTTAGCAACAAGGGAATATACACGTAAATGGAAAAATGTGGGTGATTTAGTCTGCAAGTTGTGTAAGGAAGGCATAGAAAATATTAGGCATCTGTTGCTTCAATGTAAATGCTTGAAAACAGAAAGGGTACAAATAATGAAGATATGGAAGATTAAATATGAACAAAGTGTTTATACAGAAAGTAAGTTATTGGTTTTTATGCTAGGTTTGGGAAAAGATAAGGGGGATTTAGATATGAAGGTTATGGAGTTGACAAAGATTATGTTGTGGAAATGGGATGGAACAGATTATGGGAAAACTTTGGGTGGACAATGGAAAGGAAAGGTAAAGTGGCTAACAGGTTTCTCTGGGCATAGCTGCTGAGATTCCTGACTCCATTTAAGGAGAAGTCATAGTGCATCACATAATGGATAAAGAATTTATATCTGTATATTTGTACAAAAGATGGGATGATTGTGTTAGGATGATTGTTGAGTGTTATAGTGGTAAGGAATGGGATAGAAGAATAGATGCATTTTTAAAGAATAGGGAGTTGGAGAGCTAGAGAACTAGTATGGAGAGTAAAAAGAGTTTAAATATATATAGAAGTAAATGGAACATTGTGTGCGAGTTAATTTATGATAATAGTAAGGGAAGTAGCTTTTTTTTAAGGCTCCAACGGGATCTTTAGCAACAAGGGAATAGACACATAAATGGAAAAACATGGGTGATTTAGTCTGCAAGTTGTGTAAGGAATACGTAGAAAATATTAGGCATGAAAGGGTGCAAATAATGAAGTTATGGAAGAATAAATATGAACAAAGTGATTATACAGAAAGTGGGTTATTGTTTTTTATGCTGGGCTTGGAAAAGATAGGGGGGATTTAGATATGAAAGCCATGGAGTTGACTAAGAGTATGTTGTGGCAGCAGATTATGGGAAAACTTAGGGTAGTCACAGTGCATCACATCACATAATGTTACACACTTTTTAATGAATTAGATTTTTTCACGTGATCAAAATAAAATCAGCGAAAGGTTAAGTATAATATAATTAATTATTTTTTTCGTCATTTTTTTTATATCTGTGATATTTTAAAAAGATTTTGTAAGCATAGATATGAACATTATGCCATTTGTATTACTTTTTACAATTAAGTTCGCTAAACCAGCAATAATTTCAATTGTCTTTTATTTTTCGATTGTTTTTTTTTTTTGTAAATCTTCATTAAGCAAATTGGTTTTAATAATAATTGTATTTTGAGAAATATATTTGTACTTGCCATCTTCAAGACAAGTACATAGGATAAATAGGCAAAATAAGAGTCATAGATCACATGACCCTATTCTCTTAAGCTTGTAAGTTATAAACAATGAGGATTTCCATTTCCTCAACAAGCTTTGTGATAAATGCTTAGCCAGAGTCGCTAAACCAGCAATAATTTCAATTGTCTTTTATTTTTCGATTGTTTTTTTTTTTTTGTAAATCTTCATTAAGCAAATTGGTTTTAATAATAATTGTATTTTGAGAAATATATTTGTACTTGCCATCTTTAAGACAAGTACATAGGATAAATAGGCAAAATAAGAGTCATAGATCACATGACCCTATTCTCTTAAGCTTGTAAGTTATAAACAATGAGGATTGCCATTTCCTCAACAAGCTTTGTGATAAATGCTTAGCCAGAGCCAGCACTTAAAATATCTGTCAGGACCCCCCCCCCAAACCCCTGACCATGGTTTCGTTCTTTGGCACTCCTTAGAGAGGTGCCAGGGTAAGTTCAGACTCTAGATCTAAAAATACCAACCCAAAGCCAAGCACTTATCTAAAAGTTATCTATTGAGTGGAAAATCTGAAATTTTCAGACACCTACATGTCTTCAAACCCAGCTATCCAACTCAAATAGCTATATGGAGCTGATAGATTTTTAGCCATACCATATATTAGTAGTCTTAGCAATATAACATCATCTAAGACTTAAGGCAGAGACTATAAATAGTCAAAATAAGTCATAGATCACATGACCCTATTCTCTTAAGCTTGTAAGTTATAAACAATGAGGATTGCCAATCTTTTATTTATATTATTGTAATATTTTGCTTTCTAATTATATGCATTGCTATGATATTTTAGTGATAAAACAGCGACTTTCTTAATCAAAATCTGTTGTTTTTTTTTATGAGCTTTATAAGTTTACGATTTCTAACTTTGTTTTTAAACTAATTATGTATATATATATATCATTCATTCTGTATTACCACTTAATGTATAAAATATAGCAGAAAGCAAAGGCAATATAATTCCTTGCTTATCTAATTAATGGTTACTAAACCTGATGCTTATTCATTACATCTGTGTTGTATTTATGTCATTATAGAGGACAGTTGCTAAAGAACGTAGTCTCTGGCATACTAAAACAAATTTTAAATGTGCTTTATTTAAAAATAAATATAAAAAAAAACAATATTTTTATAGTAATTTTTTAATTAGAAGTTATCACTGATATATATATATACAAAAACACACAAAATGTACATACATATAACTACAAATATATTGAAGTATGGTTTCAAATCTAGTCAGATGTATTTATCAAAATAGGTAGATTATAAATATATGAATTAAAATAATAATAATAATAATAATAATAATAATAATAATAATAATAATAATGATGATGATGATGATAAAGGTGATGGTGATGATAACAAAAAGAAGTTAGCCATAGTGGATTTCAGATTTTTCTTGAATGAAAATAAGATTGTTGATAATGTTAAACATTAAGAGTTAAGACTCTGAAACAATGTTAAAATCATATAAATTGTAATGAAACTTTAGCTAATGTTTTCTGTTTTAAATCAAATAGACAACTTCAAACCCAAAACTCGACCAGACTAGCCAAGAAAATAAAATCTAAAACACTACCAATGGTTTCACTGCTACATGCAGATTTCTCAAGTGTAAAGAAGTACAAAATAACATATTTAAATTAAACATTATCCACAATTCCATTTACTTCCCACACACTTTTAATATTAAAAGAACTTAAATAATTTATTAAATAATACAAAGGAAATTTTTGATAGGAAGTCTATTCCTGGAATAGTGTATATTAGGGGTGGACAATTGTTTTGGCTCGGGGGCCACAGAGGTTGGCAGAGGGCTGCATTGGGAGACACTTTGTGGAAGCGAAGGTTAGTGGAGGGCCGAATCTTTTTTTCATGACCCAATAAACACATTGCTTTATTCCCTGTATTACCAAAGAAATATTTGTTTGTCCATTCTTCATTAAACACATGACATTCATCACCGATTTTACACTTTTTTTGGAGGGTTCATGGTTTCACTAAAGTTGGAAATGTATATATTTTCTAATGCAAAGACAAAATTGAAATTAACCACATCAACTGAAAAAGCACTGCACATTGTATCTACACTGTGCATATATATTGACATGGCCATCCTAGTGAAAAATACAAGATGAATCTTCGGTCACACATGGGAAGGAAATTCAGTTCAAGGCAAATTTTTCTGATTGTCTTGGTGGGCCACATAAAAACTCTTAATGGGCCACATATGGCCCTTGGACCACTATTTGCCCACTCCTGGTGTATATTATCCTTTGGTTTTTGTAAGAAGGTTTATATAGGTTAGAGTAGTTTGAGCTTAATGAAAGATTAAAGGTGCATAAAAGTAGGGTTAGAAATAAATATATTAGTTCTGCTTTGTATGTCTATGAAAAAGATACAGGTCACTATTAATTTTGATGAAGCTAAAGTTGTCTTTTTTGAGAGAAATGAAATAAAAAGAAGTAAAGAATTTTTATTATTAAAAATTTATGATTCTGAAGCAGTTAACTTATTTAAAAGTTATTTTAATATTAAGGATGGATGGGAAATAAATGGAATTATGGGTAATGTTTAATTTAAATATTTTGTTATTTTGTAGTTTTTTGTACTTGAGAAGTCTGCTTGTAACAGTGAAACCATTGGCAGTGTTTTGGATTATATTTTCTTAGCTAGTCTGGTTGAGTTTTGGACTTGGGATAATTTTGACAATTCATTTTGTATTTATATTAATTTGAGAAGTTTTAATCAAATTATTTCATTACAGCTTAATCATTTCTTCAGATTTTAGTCAAGATCCATAAGAACCTCACTAATTTTAAAGTGAGTAGTATATGATTTTATTCCAGACATTTCAAAGTAATCTTCCAGGTCGAAACTATCTCCATTATGGTGGGCTAATGTCTTAGGTTATCTTTTTCTTATAATCAGTTCTTTATACAGTGCATAAAAAGGATTTAATAAAATGCTATTTCACAATTTGTCTAATATAGCAACTGTACCAGGGTCTTGAAGTTATATGTCATTATTTTTAAATTGTTAGTGCATTATAGTTTCTGAACTATCTCTGTATATTACCCACTAATTACAACACACACATTACTTTTATTATCTTTATTGATCTTAACAAACAAAACTCTGTTTATACTACTCTTGTTTTCTACCTATTGTAAACTTGAGTAAACAATATATTTACAAAATATCCCAAAAATTTATGCACTAGTTTTAGGTTCAACATTTTTGCCGGACAAAGGTCAAAGTCAGAAACTAATCTGTGATATTTGCCTGAAGATTTATGATGATGGTATATTATTAGATATGATATGTTGGACTATTTCCATCATCTATGAGTGAATGTTGAATGTATAGAAAATTTTAAATTTTTCAAATATGTCATAGCTCTGAAGAAGACTGCAGGTCAGTCGAAATGTAGGTGTATATATATGTACAAATAAAGAGTTTTGCTAAAAAGTGTTTGAAGCGGTTTGAATAAATTGTATTTACAAACAACTTTTTAGTAATAACACACAAATAGACAACACAGATTAGTAATTACTCAATGTTTTGAGTAGTATTATTTTCCTCTCTTCTTCAGGTGTTGATGGCCTGATATGTACAGTGACAGTATTCACATAGAAGTCAAATTCGCACCTTTAGATTCTTGAATATCTTAGAATAGCTCAGTTGGTTAGAGCACTTGCCTTAAATTCGATATTCAAGAATCTAAAGGTGCGAGTTCAACTTCTAAGTGAATACTGTCACTGTGCATATAGGCCAGCAACACCTGAAGAAGAGTGGAGAATAATACTACTTGAAACGTTGTGTAATTACTAATCTGTGTTGTCTATTTGTGTGTTATTACTAACAAGTTGTTTGTATTTGGAAAGTTTAAATAAGGTTTAAAATTTTCTATACATTCAACATTCTCTCATAGATGATGGAAATAGTCCAACGTATCACAACTAATAATCTGTGATATAATCAGGGGATTACTAGTTAGTGATTTGATAAACATCATATAATGTCTGTTGATTACTCAGGATTACAATAGATGGCACAACTGGAGCAGTATAAATAGAACTTCCTCAAGATAATTTTATTTCTGACAATGAAACTTTATTAAAGTTTATGCATTGAATAATTTATGAATACTCTAGAAATCTGCAATTTGATTTGTTTTTTTAATTAAAAAAAAGAGAAAACTACCTGAAAGCTTTATTCTTTGATATTTTAAAGCTTTTAACTTTTTGTTAAAATCAATTTTGAAATATTGGTCTCACAAATTATTTTTAACTAAAATGAAAATGATTTTCTATTAATGAAACTTTTTTTTTAATTATAATTTTTTTTCAATAACGAAATAAACTTCTAAATAAAGATACATTTAAGAGACTAACATGTTGTAGCATAAAATCATTTGTTTATGATAAGAGTTGTTTCCTTAGCTTAATAAGCCTGTGTGCTTCAGTTATTACATAAGTAGAGATGTCTGCCCATCTCTTGTATATGCATTAAATGGATTATGTCCTGTACATGAAGAGTCAGATTGACCTTAGGTCAACATGGGTGTGACAAAAATCTCGGCCTTAGGGTGGCCTTTGAGCATTCCCTCGTCAGATTTTCAGTTGGATGGATGGCTGAAGTGTGGAGTAGATTGAAGCCTGTCCATTAAAGTATGAGGATTGGCTATCTTAATGTATATCTGAGCACTTATAGCATATATGTGTAGAGATGGTAATCTGGACCAACTGATGATTGCTGGTTTAGCATGAAATACATATATTGGTGATTATTTATCTTTTCAACATATATGTGTTCAAGTGTATCAGTGTTATGAGATAGTGAGGAGAGTGGTGGGTCGTGTGAAAGTCTGTGCTCATATACCCTATATATTAGCTTATTAATAAAAATCTACTAATAAAGTCTATCAAATTTGTCCATCCTGCTTGGCCAGACTGTACGTAGTGTGGTTATAAAAGCAAGAATTAAAAAAAAAAAAAGGTCTGATTTATCAAGTGGGACTATTTGCAGTTTTAAAAAAAAAGTAAACAGTCAGGAAAAGTAGGGATAAAAGTTAAAGATGAGTTTTATGATGTATGCATAAACCAATCTATGAAACAAAATACATTCACACATAACAGCATGCTGATCTATTAACCTATTATTGTGGTATCTTGAGTACTATCTTTAAATGCAATAAACTTTATTGTTTGAAAGACTTCATTATTTTGCCTGATTGCAGTTCTCTCTTCTGTTTTATCCTCATTCCTTTTTTTATTAATGAAAGCAGTAAGTATTGTGCTTTGTTTAGAGAATCTCTGGGATAAGCTTTATATGGTAAATGGTGTCTCCTTTTCACCATGCTATGGTTTACTGTAGAATCCATTTAGACAAAGGCTAAACTCTCCATACATAGCACTGCCAGTACAAGTCAGAGTAATCAATGTATGCAAGAAGGTTTGTGCGTAAAATTCCTCTCTAGTGCCTACTCATCCAGTGTCCCCAGATTAGTATCCAGATTGTGGATTTCATCAGTGAGGAGCCTTGGATTTGAGAGCACTGCTCCTAGATCTTAGGATTGAATGCAACCTTCCAGCAACCACCTTTTATATTATTAGCTAACTGTAAAGCTTGGAGGGCAAATTGAAAACACAATAATGTTTTCAATTCAAGCTCATTAGCTCGTATAGTTGTATAGATCTGAACTCAGTTCAGCATCCATACTTTTTGATGTCTTTGGTTCTTTAATAACCACAGTCACCATAATCCTATTGGCAGAATTGGTGTTCATGTGATGTTTAGTGGTTTAGAATCCATTTAGGATATGTCTTCACAATAATATAGTAGCTTCACTGCTATTATATTCACAAAACTGAAGCTTATGTTGATTGATCTTACGATTTTGTCATTAAACTTTTGGAACCTTGTAAAACATCTTTAATTGAAATTTTTAGCTTGTCTTTAACTTATAACATTGGAGCTTCTATTCAACAAGTAGATCAAAATAATTCAGTTGATTATTAAAAGTAATACAATACATTACAGCAATTTGATTATGAAATCAATCCCTTTTCCCACCTTGTTAGCCGATTTAAGCTAAAAGTAGAGGAAGATGTAGTCTTCCATTATAGCTAATAAAAAAACTTGTTGTTTTTTTTAACTTTATTTATAGGGTGCATTTAAAACATGAATTATATTCAGTAGATCATTTACGATTTGCCAGTAATCACACAATCAACAACTAAAAGTCTAGAAGGCAAAGGGGTGAGTTTTTTTTTTGATCATTTCAAATTAAAAAGAAAAAGAGCCATTCTTCAAATCTATATATCATCTTGATATCTATTTTATGAAGCCATTTATAAACTATTTCAAAAATGAAAAACCAAGTTGAAATTAATAGTTTGCTTCAGCTTTTTAACAAGAAATAATAACTTTTCGTGTCATTTTATCATATAAAAGCAGTATAAGATGAATAAAGTTCAAGGGGCAATCTGCCAAGTTAAAATGTTTTCACAAATCAATAAAATCAATTTATTAGACTGCTTCTTATACTTTCTCTTGATTTGTAAAACTAGATTAAATACAATATTCCTGGAAGCACTTTATGTAGTGAATAACAATGATATTCCATAATGTTTGCAATATTCTTTTCTACTTTCTTTTATATTTGAAATAAAATCCTTGTTTTTATAAATATGGAGATCTAAGTTCCCCGAAAGCACTAAGCCTTATAATTCTTTTTCTAATAATACTAAGCTTCACTTTTTTGCGTAAAGCGCAATTTAAAACTTCCTCTATATTGTCAAGCGTTGTTAGCCGAGAGGTCATCACAGCCGTCTTGCAAGCAAGTAGTTGATTGCAGACGGTTGTGGGTTCACGTCCCGGACGATGCTATGACATATGGAAAGAAAAAAAACTTCCTCTATATTTCAAAATTGGAACAAATAGGTACATCTTTTTTTTAAATCAGATGGCTTAACCTTGTGGTTTTTTTAGGCTTAAAAAATTTCAATTATTGAAGATAATATAACTCCATACTTTAAAACCTTAAGCATCTTACCAACTGCAGGCTTTCCATGTTTAAACTTGCAAGGAGTGGCTTAATTTTATCAAACTAGATATTTTTGTCCAAATTTAAATGAATAGTTAGAATAGATGTTATTAAAAATCGTCTTCTGAATTTTCGTGTCATTATTCAAAAGATGTTCAAAATACTTCTTTTGAATGTTCAAATATAACATTATCATATAAAAGAACCCATGAATGTAATAGGTTGATGATATTATTTTTAGATCATTGTGTTATAATGATTGTATAGTGAAAGGAAAAACTGGGTAGTATAAAATAAGGCTGAATGCTTACAAAATTGAAAAATCGTCTTGGTTAAATACATTTTATTTCTTAATTTCTAATTATTAGATATGTAAATTACTGTATTTTTTCATAAAGGGTCATAATGTGGATAGAAATATCTTCACTTTATATGAAATTTGTTTTAATATTTCACTGAAGATTAAACATGATAGAGCACATTTCATTGCAATTTAAAATTCAGACATGTCATCTTCCTGAAAGTTTGTGTTGATGGTGTTTTAGTTGTATTTATATATTGAACTATTTCCATCATCTAATACGAGTATTGAATGTCTTTAGAAAAATTTAACTTTATTTAAATATTCCAAATACATTCAACTGTTAGTAATAACACATCAAACCTATTAGTATATGCACAATGTTTTGAGAGGTATTATTCTCCCCTCTTCTTCAGGTGTTGTGGCCTGACCAGTGACAGTACTAGCATGGAAATTGAACCTGTATCCTCAGGATCCTTGAGCATTGAATTTTAAGGTAACACTCTAACCAACTGAGGCAGTCCAATATATAAATACAACTCAAAACATATAATATTTACAGTATTTACATAAGTATCTAACTATCAACACGTGTGATATTTAAATATTTCAGGTCTTTTAATGTATCTGTTGCATGAAGGTTATTCATAAAATAAACATATCATATGATAAGAAAAGTGATGTTGGTAAATAGTTGTAGTATCATTTGAATCAACGGATGCACTTGCAAATATTAAATCTTATTACAAATATTTTTACAGTGCAACCAATAATATTACATATATATAAGAAGTGCACTAACACTAAAGTACATTAACAAAGTTAATAATTAAATAGGAACCTATTATAAAAATCAAGGATTGTACATATCTTTACATCTAGATATAGTTTTGAACTGTCTTATAAATTTATACATATCTTTCTGTACTAATGTATCAAAAATTGTACATATCTTGACATCTAGATATAGTTTTGAACTATGTTATAAAGTTATATATATCTTTGTGTATTAATGAATCAAGGATTGTATATATCTTGATATCCAGACATAGTTTTGACTTAAAATAAGAGTCATAGATCACATGACCCAATTCTGTTAAGCTTGTAAGATATAATCAATGAGGATTGCCTATTCCTCAACAAGCTTTGTGATAAATGATTAGTCAGAGCCAGCATTTAAAATATCTCTGTAAGCCCCCCCCCCCAAACCTCTGACCATGGTTTTTGCTTTGGCACTCCTCAGAGAGGTGCTAGGGTAGGTTCAGACACTAGATCTAAAAATACCAATCCAAGACCAGCATTTATCTAGAAGTTATTTATTCAGAGGAAAATCTGAAATTTTCAGACACCTACACTCAGCTATCCAACTCAAATAGCTATATGGGGCTGAGAGATCTTCAGCCATAAATGCTGGCTCTGGCTAAGCATTTATCACAAAGCTTGTTGAGGAATTGGCAATCCTCATTGATTATATCTTACAAGCTTAAGAGAATTGGGTCATGTGATCTATGACTCTTATTTTGCCTATTTATAGTCCTTGCCTTAAGTCTTATGCAATGATATATTGCTAAGTCTACTAATATATGGTATGGTTGAAGATCTCTCAGTCCCATATAGCTATTTGAGTTGGATAGCTGGGTTTGAAGACATGTAAGTGTCTGAAAATTTCAGATTTTCCTCTCAATAGATAACTTCTAGATAAATGCTGGCTTTGGGTTGGTATTTTTAGATCTAGGGTCTGAGCCTACCTAGCACCTCTCTGAGGAGTGCAAAGCATGAAACCATGGTCAGAAGTTGGGGGGGGGTCCTGACAGAGATATTTTAAATGCTGGCTCTGGCTAAGCATTTATCACAAAGCTTGTTGAGGAATTGGCAATTATAGTTTTGACTTATAAATTTATATACATCTTTATGTATTAATGAATCAAGAATTCTACATATTTTGACATCTAGACATAGTTTTGAACTATCTTATAAATTTATATATATCTTTGTCTATTAATAGTATTTGTTTAAAGGTTTGTAATGGTAGTATATTATTAGATGTGATATGTTGGAGTATTTCCATCATTTATGGAGTGAATGTTGAATGCATAGAAAATTTTAAACTTTATTTAAAGTTTCCAAATACAAACAACTTGTTAGTAATAACACACAATTGTCTATTTGTGTGTTATTACTAACAAGTTGTTTGTATTTGGAAAAGTTTAAATAAAGTTTAAAATTTTCTATACATTCAACATTCACTCCATAAATGATAGAAATAGTCCAACATATCACATCTAAGAATTGTACATATCTTGATATGTAGACATAGTTTTGACCTACCTTATAAATTTATATATATCTTTAAAAGTATCTGGCAGAAAGTTTGACTTAAAATTTATATATTTAAAAAAAATTAAAATAAAAAATTAAAAATTTATATATATCTTTGTGTATTAATGAATCAAGGATTGTACATATCTTGGCATCTAGACATAGTTTTGAACTACCTTATAAATTTATATATATCTTTGTAATTATAAATTTATTTAAACGCACATTGATTACGTAAGTAACCTTCATTAAGGCTATAGCCTCAAGCGCCGCAATTAAACAAATAAAAAAACTTGTAAATGGCAAAATAAAAATCAAGTTGGAATAAAATGATTTTTTTTAAAAACTATATATTTTAGTCAATAATAATATGAATTTTTTTTTAAAACAAAAAATAAAATGAAAAATTAATTTGACAAAGTTTTTTAATGATCTCAGAATTGTTTTTTTTTTAAAAAAACAACAACCTTAAACGATACTAGTACATGGAATTGGTTGGTAAAATAATTTTACATCAATATTGAAGAAATGATATCAAGAAAAAAAATGTGAAAAACTTAGATGTTTTAGCATTAAAATTTTATACAAATTTATACATCTAATAGAATTTTCTAGAAAACTAACATTTATTATACAATAAAGAACTATCATTCATCTTTTTCACTAATAGTAATTTAAATAAAAAGTTTATTATAGATAGAGAATTAAATAATTTTTGCATTCATATCATGTGGACTTTCATGATATATATTTAAAAGAAATATAGAAAATGTATTGAAGAAATTAAACAAATTGAAGAAACAAAAAAAAAGTTTTTACTACTATTGGCACCCAGCCTGTTCTGGATTGTGCGGAGCTGCCATCAAGAGATTTTGGAAACTGTGCAACCCTGAGCTGTTAGTTGCCGTTCGCTCTGATGCCCATAAAAAAAAATTGAAGAAACAATAAATTAGAATATGCCATGAAGATGAAAGTAATCAATTTATTGTTATATATTTTAGATAAAGTTAGAAAATCAATGAAAGAAAACAAATTAATAAATGTAAATGATTATAATATATTATATTCTTTTTTATTTTAACCCATAAATTTTTATCAAGATTTCACCACATGAAACAAATAATTTATTAAGATTATTGCTTTTACAAAAATCCTCAAAATCTTTAAATAACATGGCTGGTTAATATTATAAAATATGAGGAATTTTGTAAAATATAGAAAAAATTATATAAAAAATTAAGCATTATATATAGATAAAAATCATAATAGATGTAGAAAAAGTATGCAAATAATAAAAGTAAAATTGCATGAACATATACATAATCAAAATGTAATAAATTAGTGAAACATTTCTAACATCCGACAACTGAAAAGGTTTTTTTTATTATTTACTTTTTAGATACAACTGAGCGTGAATGTTAAAAACATTTCGCTAATTTATTGCAAATACAAACGAAAAATGAAAAAAAAATTTCTAGTTAAAATGTAATAAATATTATAGAAGCTTAATATTAGTGCATAATCATTTATGCTATATAAAAAAATGAATAACCAATACACATAGTGTAGATAATAAGATATGCGGTTAATGGCTTCTTTACTAATAAAAAAAGAAAACAATATAATTAAATATGTATATATAGAGTAGTCTAGGTATGTTAATTATATTTTTGTAATTGAAAATGAGAGAACCACGAACAGTAATTATAATGAATTCACTGTTAACATTTATGATAATTTTACAAAAGAAAAATTCATAATTTTAATATTTAGATATTGAATGTTACAAAGATAATAATTCTAACAAAAAGTTAAAAAAATTATGAAAGAATATAAATCTAGAAGAATAATTGTTGTAAATTCATGACAAGTAGAGGCAAAAAAGATGACAACAATTAAAAATTTTAAATATAAAAATAATAAATAAAGTGTTAAGAAGATACTACAAAAAAAATACAGTGTATTGAATAATATATATTTAACTTTCTATTTTTAGTTACTGGCACAATAGTTATATATAATTTAATCAGAAGGGATTTGCACCCTATACACATGTGCTGTAATTTGTTTTAATACCTGAACATGTTTAGTTAAATACAAAGGATACTCTCAAACCAAAGCAAATACAGAGGATACTCTCAAACCAAAGTACAAGATAGAGACTTTGGAAAGATAAGAGTGGCCATCTTATCCTTGAACCTAAATTCACTTATATAGGCCAATCTAAAGAATCTTGGAATGAAAACATGAATGTATTTCTTTATTCACTTTACATGTATTAATTTTATTTTATCTATTAACAATTGCAAAATTTTCCAATTTAATGCCCATTAATATTATGAAATATTAGATACTATGTAACTTTCTGTTTTATTTATTAGTACAGTAGTCATATACAATTTTAATCAGAAGAGATTTACACCCTATACTCATGCTCTGTAATGTTATTTTAACACTTTAATGATGTTTTGTTGACTACAGAGAATATTCTCAAACCATTCTTATCTTTTCAATCTCCATCTTGTGCTTTGGTTGGAGAGTATTTTCCATGATCAACAAAACATCGTTGAGGTATTAAAACAACATTACAGCCCATGTGCATAGGGTATGCATTCCTTCTGATTTAAAAATATATATTCATAATTTCAAAATTTTTTAAATCTTTAGTAATGACGAAAATAAATAATATATATTACAGTTCATTTATGAAACCTAAATAAAATATTAAATTTACATTAATGAAGTCATGAATATTGGATGATCAAATAATCATAAATAAAAAATATATATTAGTAATTATGAAATGAAAGCTATCATAAAAAAAGAAACCAAAATTGTATTTTTGTTTATTATGGACAGTTATTAAAATGATCAAAAGAAAATGGAAATGTCCATAACAGAGTTCACATGATCACATTTCCTATACTAGCACATTAATTGTTGATAAACAGAGCAAAACTCTCCATACAGTATTGCCACCTGTACTAAACAGAGTAATCAATGGATGCCAGAAGGCTTGTGCATAAAATCCCTATCTAATGCCCACTCATCCAATATCCCCAGACTAGTCTCTGGCTTGTGGCCTTCGTAAGTGAGGAGCTTTGGATTTGAGAGCACTGCATCTAGATCTTAGGATCTAATGCAACCCTCTAGCAACCACCTTTTATCTCTACTTAACTACAAAACTATGAGAATGAAATTGAAAACACAAAATATTTTCAATCTAAGCTCAATAGCTTATATAATCATATGGGTCTGAACTCAGTTCAGAACCCATACATTTTGGTGTCTTTGTCTCTTTTACAACCATAGCCACCACTATCCTATTAGGCAGGATTGGTGTTAAACCATTAAGCATCACATGATCACATTTCCTATACTAGCACATTAATTGTTGATAAACAGAGCAAAACTCTCCATACAGTATTGCCACCTGTGCTAAACAGAGTAATCAATGGATGCCAGAAGGCTTGTGCATAAAATCCCTATCTAATGCCTACTCATCCAATATTCCCAGACTGGTTTCTGGCTTGTGGCCTTCGTCAGTGAGGAGCTTTGGATTTGAAAGCACTGCATCTAGATCTTAGGATCTAATGCAACCCTCTAGCAACCACCTTTTATCTCTACTTAACTACTAAACTATGAGAATGAAATTGAAAACACAAAAAATATTTTCAATCTAAGCTCAATAGACCCATATGACTATATAAGCTATTGAGCTTAGATTGAAAATATTTTTTGTGTTTTCAATTTCATTCTCATAGTTTTGTAGTTAAGTAGAGATAAAAGGTGGTTACTAGAGGGTTGTGTTAGATCCTAAGATCTAGATGCAGTGCTGTCAAATCCGAAGGCCACAAGCCAGAAACTAGTCTGGGGATATTGGATGAGTAGGCATTAGATAGGGATTTTATGCACAAGCCTTCTGGCATCCATTGATTACTCTGTTTAGCACAGGTGGCAATACTGTATGGAGAGTTTTGCTCTGTTCATAACAGGGTTATTAATATGAAGATGTTGAATTGGAGCCATATATTCTGAATTTAATTTGTCACCAAAAAAGAAAAAAAGACAAGAAATGAAAAAACTTTAAATTACAATAAAAAATTTAAAAGAAAGTATATAAAAGCAATTACATAAAATGTAATAAAAAAAATCATGAATATGCATGAAATATTAATGCAATTAACTAAAAATTGGTCACTGAAATGATAATGGAAATTTTTTATAATGTATAAGAATATATTCTATGATGATTATACATCTATGTGGGTATATATTTTTATCATATTTCTATGCCCAAAATGTGTTAACTCATATATTAGTTGAATGTATTTGAAGGCAGGGTGGATGTGTGAATAGTGTTGTCAATGATCATTCTTAGCTAGTCATCCTTTTTTTATATGATGCCCATTAGCACACATTTTTCGCGCATGCTCTATTCCGTAATTTTGAAAATACTTTACTGTGTCTTGTTCTGTCACTGATAGATCTCAAATTTTAATCATTTTTGCAAAAGATTAGGAAAAATAATTAACCAACAGCTTGATTGAAAATGCTACAGTAAACATTAAAAAAAATCAAGACATTGGTTGCAAATGTGTTCACGGTTTGAACGTTATAACATACGCCAAAAAAATAATTCATTAAATGTTATGAATGGCATTTATAAAAATAAAAATAAATATTTTTCTTCAAGTTAACGTGAATTTATATTTGGTTTCTTAATATTTTAAAATTTAACAAGTAACACATGTCCGATAAAATAATTTTGAGGGAAAAAATAAACATGCTTTGATGGTCCTGAAAATGGATAATTAATCAAAAAATGCTAGGTGAAAAAGGCAAAGGAATTATATATATCTCACCATCCAAGGAAATAATCAGTAATCTAAGATAGAGAGTGCTAAGAATAACTGGGTTATGGATCTTGGTTGCCATCTCATGGTCTTTTTTATTTAGCTATATACAATTTCCCAAGTGAAGAGAGATTACATGAATTAGAAGTACAGTTTATTATTAAATCGGATATTGCCAATGTTTATAAAGTTAGAAGAAACATTTGATTTGATAAATGGCCGGTACTTTACTATAAAGATACAAATATTGGAATTCGTTTTAAATAGAAAATTGGGAAACGTGGATAAAATTGATGGTATATGAGATAAAAGGGGTGAGATTAATTCTTCAACCTAATGGAAATAGCAAATGCATGTACATCATATTTATGCACCAATAGTTTTTCATTCCATAAAGCAGAGGAAAAAAATATTTACATGTTCAGAATGCTTTTAATCAGATTAAACAATGATTCAAAATTGTCACTGGTTGATTTAAAGTTAGAATTAGACAACTATTGAGAGGTGAAAAGGTTGTGAATAAATTTGGGTGTAGAGAAAGAATTTAGAGCTAAAAAGATGTATTTAATTTTCTGCTAAAGAAAATCTGTATATCAAGACTTGTAATATGCATCCAAATAAAGGTACAGCAGAATTGGATTATATTTTGACTAACAGAAAATACATATTTCAAGATTGTAATGTTCTTAATAAATTTAACACAGGAAGTGATCATCGATTAGTAAGGTGTAAGTTACGTGTTAATCTAAAACTAGAGAGACAAAAATTATTGGGAAAAACAATATTTACAGTGATATTCCTAATCTTCAAAAACATTCTAATGAATTTAAATTAGAACTTACAAATAGGTTTCAAGTGTTAGGAGATTTTGAACATGATTCAGATTTGAATGAAATTAATATGAAAATAACTGATACACTTTTAAAAACTGCAACAAACATAGCTGGTAGAAAAAAGCAGCAATTGACTAATAAAATTTCTACTGAGACTAGAGAATTTATGAAGAAAAGAAGGAATATGAAGATATACAAAAATGATGTATTAAAAAGAATTGAATATCTCGAATTTTGTAAAATGGTACGGAAAAGAGTTGAAAATGATATAAGAAAGTATAACTGTGAAATAGCAAGGAAAGCTGTAGAAGAAAATAAAAGTCTCAAAAATGTTAAACAACATTTTGGTATTGGTAGGAAATTTATATCTGCAATAAGAAAAAAGATGGAATTATTACTAAAAAGAGAGATGACATCATGAAATTGGTAGAAGATTTTTATCAAGAATTATATAGTAATAAAGAACAAGTATCTCCTATATCTATTACATCTTCCGAATTGCCCAGAATTTTAAATGAAGAAGTGAGACATGCAATTAAGTGTATGAAGAAAGGAAAGGCTCCAGGAAATGATGGAATTATAATTGATATATTAAAAGAAGCAGGTGAAGAAATAGAAACAATTTTAGCAAAGTTATATACCAAATGTCTAAATGATAAAGATGTACCAGAAGATTGGAAGAATGCAGTAATAATATTAATATTTAAAAAAGGTGATAAAGAAGATATTAGAAATTACAGACCTATCAGCCTTTTATCAGTTTTATATAAAATTTTTACCAAGATAATTACAATTCGTCTACAGAGAACTTTGGATTTCCACCAACCAAGAGAACAAGCTGGATTTAAAAGTGGTTTTAGTACAATAGATCATATCCAGGTATTGAGAGAAGTCATAGAAAGGACAAACGAATATGAGTTGTCATTATGTTTTGGATTTGTAGATTATGAAAAGGCATTCCATTCTATACACATTTCTTCAGTGATTAAAGCATTGGAACATCAAGGTATAGGTCCAGGATATTGTCATATTTTAAAGAATATTTATAAAAATGCAACAGCAACAATTAGATTACATAATGATACTGGAAAAATCAACATTGAGAAATGTGTAAGACAAGGTGACTCCATATCTCCAAAACTCTTTACAGCAGTGCTGCAAGAAGTATTTTGTGGATTAAAATGGGAAACTAAAGGAGTGAAAGTAAATGGAGAGTATTTAAGTCATTTAGATTTCGCAGATGATGTAGTTGTTTTTGCAAATAATGCTTCAGAGCTGCAGGAAAGGTTGCAGGAGTTAGCAGATGAAAGTAGAAAAGTAGGACTAAAGATAAATGTTAAAAAGACTAAAGTAATGTTTAATCGATTTGCTCAAAATATGAAAATAAAGATTGATTATGAAGAATTAGAAGAAGTTAACAGTTACAAATACCTTGGTCAGATTATTAATACAGATGGAAACATAATGGAGGAAATTAATCATAGAATTAAACTTGGTTGGAGTGCTTTTGGTAGAAATAACTTGATACTAAAAGGAAATATGCCTATGTGTTTGAAAAGGATGGTTTTTAACAAATGTGTTTTACCAGTTCTTACTTATGGATCTGAGACTTGGACACTTAATAGAAGAGCAATACAGAGACTTCAGAGCACTCAAAGGAGTATGGAGAGATGTATGTTGGGAGTAACAAGAAGAGATCGAAAATGCAATGTATGGGTAAGACAACAAACAGGTGTTACTGACCTTATTGAAAAAGTTAAAAGATTGAAATGGAGTTGGGCTGGACATATTGCTAGAAGAGATGATAATAGATGGACAATTGAAATTTTAAACGGGATTCCAAGAGATTGTAAAAGACCCAGAAAAAGACCACATGTGAGATGGATGGATGAAATAAGAAAATGTGCAGGAGTGTTGTGGAGAAGAGAAGCTAAAGATCAGAGAAGGTGGATTAAACTTGGAGAGACCTTCATCCTGCAGTGGATTGATAATGGTTGATGATGATGATGATGATGAATATGCTTTAATAGATTCCCAATACAGAAAATGATCATCTATCAGCGAGAAGTATGGGGTTACATGTTAATGCAAGACTAGATAAACAAAAGTTATTAAAAAGATTGATATTCATAATCTTCCGAAATATCCCAGTAAATTTAAGCTTGAATTTTCATATATTAAAGTATTATTGATTTTGATAATGAATCAGAATTGGATAAATGAACTTAGTAACTGTTTGCGTACTAAAATAGCTACACGTAGCTGATGTAAAAAAGAAGCAATTAATTAATTTTAAGCTGTGATACAACATTATATATATATAAAAAAAAAACAATATGAAAGTATATAAAAAGATCTATTTAAAATAATTAGATATAAGAGTTAAAGACGATGTAATGAAATATAACTGTGAAATGTCAGTTAAATCTATAGGAGAGAACAGAAGTTTCAAAAGTATAATGCAAAGTCTTAGTACTGGAAGGAAAGTTATTTCACCAATAAGAAGAAAAGGTGGCACTGTTATTAAAAGGAAGGAGGATATTATGATGTGAAAGAGTTTGACAGAGAAGTGTATACTAATAAATAACAAAAAACAAAAAAAAAAAAAAACAAATTAGCCCCTATGGTAGCAAGACATGCAATTAAATCTATGAAAAATGTCCAGAAAATTATAGAATTAATATTAGATATTGTAAGGAAGCAAATGGAGAAATAAAATCTTTAGCAAAAGTATCAATATCTAAAGGATCAAAACGCACCATATGATTGGAAGAATGTATCTATGATATTGATTTTTTGAAAAAGTGGAAAATAAAGTTTTAAAAATTACAGATATTTCAGTTTTTTTATAAATTCTATATATGATCTTGATCTTTACTAAGATCATTACAATTTGACCACAAACAGCCAAACGAATAAGCTGAACTTCAAAACGATAAATCACAAGCACAATTATTGAGAAAAGTTACAAAAAGAATTGATGAATATGAGTTGCCAATATGTTTAGGGTCTATGAATTATCAAAGGTCACTTGACTTTTTAGGGAATAAAACTTTGGCTTTCTTGTTCATTTATTTCTTGTTGCTGTGTTTTAGCTTAGTGAATGATTTTATGGATTGACTTTGCATTTATGATAAATAGTCTTAAAAGCCACCACTGATAGTTTACTTACTCTAATGAGAGATTAGTTTCTTCAGCTTCTTAGAAAACGTATTAAGATAGCAGATTTGCATTTTATTTAAAGACAGATTCTTTTTCTTTCTTTTTTTTTAATAGTTCAAAGGATTGGTTTTTCTATATAGAAATGGTCAGTTCTCAGACTTACAGGCTGCTATTTTGTTTATCAAAAGCAAGACACAAATTTTATTCTATTTTATTGTTATATTATCAATTAACATTCAGCTAATTTCTTAAATAATGGGATAATTTTGGAAAACAAAAAAGAAAACTATTTTCAGTTTCAAGAAATAGTTACAAAAAAGTTATTTAGTTTACAAATAAAGCATAAGAAAATGAATCTTAAAACAAACCATTTTGTTGTTTAATTTTTTTTTTCTATTTTTTTAAATTTTTATATCTTTGATTTGATTTGTTGTACTTATAAGTTATGCATGCACATATTTTACATCTGTCAGAATATATAATAATATACTTAGTATTAAAGTTTATTGAAGGTTAAGATTTAAGTCAATGCAGAACATTTGGAGATGGATGTATTTCAAATTATGGATTTTTGTATTTCATTTCATTTTTGGTATTTCACCAGTGATCTAGAATCTTGTAAATGTAATTTTATATATGTGTATGTTGATATGCTTTGTAATCTTTTGTTTAATCAATATCATCATCATCGTCAATCATTATCAGTCCATTGCAGGATGAAGATCTCTCCAAGTTCAATCCATCTTCTCCACATCATCCCCACACACTTTTTTATTTCTTCCATCACTATCACATGAGGTCTCTTTCTGGATCTTTTACGATCTCTTGGATTCCAGTTTTAAGATTTTAATTGTCTATCTATTATCATCTCTTGTAGCAATATGTCAAGCCTAACACTTGTCTTAATTCTATCTATCTATCTATCTATCTATCTATCTATCTATCTATCTATCTGTCTGTCTGTCTGTCTGTCTGTCTGTCTGTCTGTCTGTCTGTCTGTCTATAATAATTAAAACAAATTATAAATTTTGTAACTTGTTTTTAAGCTTGCATTTTATGGTCACTAGATGGAGCTTACCAATAGCTCTAAACAAACTTTGTTTTTATAAGTGCCGAAGGAGATAGAATTCAAACTCTATCATTATCCCTACCTCCAGACCAGCTGGTTTCGAGCTTATGGCTCATGTCAGTGGAGGGCTGGGAGTCTAGAAACTAGATCTAAAATACTAACTCAAAAGTCAGCACTTATAAAACACGTTTCTATCAATTTGAAAGCATGAACTTATCAGACACGTAAATGTCTTCAAATCCAGGCTGACAAACTAGATAGCTATATGGGTCTGAATTCAGTTCAGTTTCACCATATAGTAATAGCCTCTGCAATATATAGCATTGCAAATATTTTCAAAGGTACACTTATAGTAATTAAAACAAGTTATAAATTTCATAACTTGCTTTTAAGCTTGCATTTTATGACCACTAGATGGAGCTTACCAATATCTCTGGCTGGATTTGAAGACATTTACGTGTCTGATAAATTCATGCTTTCAAATTGATAGAAGCGTGCTTTATAAGTGCTGACTTTTGAGTTAGTATTTTAGATCTAGTTTCTAGACTCCCAGCCCTCCACTGATGTGAGCCATAAGCTCGAAACCAGCTGGTCTGGAGGTAGGGATAAAGATAGAGATTTTGAATTCTATCTCTTTCGGCTCTTATAAAAACAAAGCTTGTTTAGAGCTATTGGTAAGCTCCATCTAGTGATCATAAAATGCAAGCTTAAAAACAAGTTACAAAATTTATAATTTGTTTTAATTATTATAAGTGTACCTTTGAAGATTTTTGCAATGCTATATATTGCAGAGGCTATTACTATATAGTGAAACTGAGCTGAATCCAGACCTATATAGTTATCTAGTTTGTCAGGCTGGATTTGAAGACATTTGCATGTCTGATAAGTTCATGCTTTCAAATTGATAGAAACGTGTTTTATAAGTGCTGACTTTTGAGTTAGTATTTTAGATCTAGTTTCTAGACTTCCAGCCCTCCACTGACATGAGCCATAAGCTCGCAACCAGCTGGTCTGGAGGTAGGGATAATGATAGAGATTTTGAATTCTACCTCTTTCAGCTCTTATAAAAACAAAGCTTGTTTAGAGCTATTGATAAGCTCCATCTAGTGATCATATATATATATATAACAAATTAGTAACAAATTTGAGAAAATAATAAAGATAGTTAAATTTTTCTTGAGTTTGATCTCCGCTAAGGAATATTGCTTGTGTTTGTTGGTATATTTGCAGCAATGAATTTTACTAATATTAAACTAATATCTATACCTAAATGAAAAAAATAATAATGTAGATTCAATTGCCTTTCTCTTAGAGAAAATGAATATATGACTGCAATCTTTCTAGTTAATAAATTCTCAATTACAAATGCTACTATTATCAAATACTGTCTGTGGAATGAAGAATAATCTGAGATAAAGCTTAAAAATTAAGTCAAAATTAGATTAGAAAACAAATTAGGACATTTATTCTAACTCAAACAAATTGAATCTTGTAAATAAAAAAACTAAAAGAATTTCCTTTGCAAAAAAAACTCAGTAATGACAAGTTTCAAACCTTTAATTATTAGATACTTAAATTACTGTGTTTTTCCGTAAGCAGTCATAATGTGAATAGAAATATTCTCACCTTATGTGAAATTTGTTTTAACGTTGCACTGAAGAGTTAAACACAATAGAGTATATCTCATTGCAGTTTAAATACGTTATCTTCCTGAAAATTGGTGATGATGGTGTTTTAGTTGTATTTTTATATTGGACTATTTCCATCATCTAATATGATTATTGAATGTCTTAAGAAAAATTTAATTTTATTTAAATATTCCAAATATTTTTTAACTGTTATTAATAGCATATAAGTTAGAATATACACAACGTTTCGAGAGGTATTCTCCCCTCTTCTTCAGGTGTTGTAGATTATAATAGGATTGAAAATATAATGCCTAATCTAGATGGTAATCCAAAAGTGTCATCAGTAAACTTCACCAAACAAAGTAAATGCGTATTAATATAATGCTTTTGACAATGTATATATCACAAAATTGTTATTTTTGTCATTAATTATAGATTAGAACATCGCTGGAAAAAAATACATAAATAAAAAATTAAATTATTTTTATAGGGAGAAAGAAATATTGTATTTTCAAAGAAACTTCTGCTTTACAAGGAATGCTGATATACACAACATTCTTAAAATGGAGATTTCCAGAGGTATTGAAAAATGTCATTTTATTTCAGAATTTAAGAGAGGTATTGCCATATATGCTCCAATACCTTGAAATATTTTGATAAACTTTTGTCGAGAGATTAGCGATGGCTGCTTTACAAGCAGTTGTCCCGGGGTTAGCGGGTTCGCTTCCCGGCTGATGCTATGACTCATGAGAAAAAAAAATTTGCCAGAAAATCTTTTTATAGTATATCAAAAAAGTCATTATAAATCTTTTTTTATAATAATTCTAGTCAAGAAAAGGTTCATTATTTTAACAGACTTAAATCTGTTAGCAGCTTGAATTAGTTACATTACAAAGCTGTGTAGTTTTTAAAAAATGTATAAATTGTCATGTGCACCACTTAAATATACCAGTTTAGGCAATTAAAAGAAAAAAACCTGGTCTATTGATTTTTTATATAGTGTTATTAAATATTTTTATAATGGAAATATATTTCGTAAAAGGGAAAGCAATAAAAAAATTGTAACTCATATAAAGGGGGAGAGAAAAATTGGTTTTACCACTATGCCGATGATGTAATTTGGGCACTTTAAGAAAATGTATAGTATTTTGTGACCGTTTCTGATATGCATTCTGAATGGGGATTTAAATAAATAATTTGCCCATTCTTATATTAAATTGAATGGCAAATCTAAATATGTTATTGGAAATTATGAGTTACTAAAATTAAAAAAGTTATTGATCAGTTTTTAAAATTAATAATGATTTTTTTCTTCCTAATGCTATCATAGATATTTAAAAAAAATAAAAAGAGACAAGCTATATATTTTTATTATATCATAATTTAAGAAATGAAGAAAACATTTACCAATAAACATGTTACAAATAAACCAGATGTTAATTCTTGTAACTAGGTTTTTGGCAAATTGTTGTTTATAATTAATGTTTTTTGAATTTTGGCTGCTCTGTTTTCACGCTTTATTCGTGTAGAATAATAAATCAGTTTTTTAAAGTACATCTTTGAATACATGGTAGGTGTGTGAAGCAACAGCAGGTGAGTTATAAATAGGTCAAAAATGAATGACTAGGGCAGTCTAATCTATTACAAGCCTTAACTGAAAAAGAAGTGTTGCAGTGATACCACAAAGAGAAGAGATACTACTATATAAAGGTTTTCATCTGTAGTTTGGATTGCCACCATATCTTGCTAATATTAAAAATATTTTTTAATACTAAGATTCACCATAGCAAGTATGGCATTAGCTAGTGGAAGTATATCTAGCATGTGAGCATGTGTGGCTAGAAAATCAATAACCACATCAGTCAAAACATCTGTCACGACGTATTTGTATCCAGGAACTAACACTGAAGTTTGCTTAAATCAGCTATCATCTGCTTTTAGTCTTGCTATGAGGAGAGAAGTGACTTTCATAAGATATAGAAGACTTACTTTTATGACATATCTAATGGCACCAATGTCTGTGAAGAACAACTGCCATCATGGATGAACTATTTAAAACTTATTCATAAATATAGTAAAAGAAAAATATCTGTAGAAAATCATGGTTTTGAACTTTTTAAACATTACACTTGGTAAGTTCTTATCAATATAATTATTCTAAGGCCTTATAATTATTATTTTTATTATCTTTACTATTTTGTATTATATTTATTATGCTAAATAGTTGTTTCAAATACATGAGCAGTAAGTTTATCTAACTATTGTTAATAAATTATTAACTTATTTTTTTATTAATCTTTTTGATTTGTTAAAACAGGCAAAACTCTCTATACGTATTGCTACTCAGTGCAAGCCAGGGTAATCAGTTCAGACCTATATAACTACATAAACTAATGAGCTTGTATTGAAAATATTACAGCGTTTTCAATTTAAGACTCATAGTTTTATAGTTAAGTAGAGAAAAAAGATGGCTGCTGGAGGGTTGCATTAGATCCTAAGATCTAGATGCAGTGCTCTCAGATCCGAAGCTCCTCACTGACGAAGGCCACAAGCCAGAAACTAGTCTGGTGATATTGGGTGAGTATGCACTAGATTGGGGATTTTATGCACAAACCCTCTGGCATCCATTGATTACTCTAGCTTGCAGTGAGTGGCAATACGTATAGTGAGGTTTGCCTGTTTTGACATATAATCACTTGTTGAAGGTAATACCTTATAATCATAGGGAGTGATTCAATCATAAAACAAAAGGAAATAAGGTGCTGTAACAAGATAAATTTTATTGCTCGTGAAGCATTGTTCCAAATATCTTTGCAGATCCTCATCATTTTAGACTATAATTGATCCACAGTAGAAAGAGGGTATCCAAATTAAATCACTTTTTCCAATTTTTAGTCTGTCTTCTTTACATTACCCCACCAAACTTCCTTAATTTTATTAATCCATTTCACATGTGATTTCTTTCTAAGTCTTTTATAAACTCTTGGAATCCAGTTTAAGATTTCAACTATTCATATATTATCATCGTTTCTAGCAGTAGATTCACATCAGTCTCTTAAATTCTTTCAATGAGGTCAGTAATACTCGCTTGTTCTCTCATCCATGTATTTCATTTTCCTGTTACTCCTAACATACAACTTTCCATACTTTGTTGAGTGGTCTGAAGTCTCTGCCTTGCTCTTCTGTTAAGTGTCTCTGTCTCGGATTTATTAAAACACAATTATTAAAAACTTACCTTTTCAAACACATAAGCATATTTCCCGGTAATACCATTATTTCTACCAAAATCACTCCATCCAAATTTAATTCTATGATTAATTTCATCCATTACTTTTCCATCAATATTAATAATATGACCAAGGTATTTGCAACAGTTAACTTCTTCTAATTTCTTCATAATATCAATCTTTATTTTCTTCTTTTGATACTCCGTTTTTACTTTTATCTGATAACTCTTGCAACAATTCATGGAGTTCTCAAGTCTCATTTGCAAACGGTCACACGATCCTTTCATTTCGAAATAATACTGCCAAAGCCTCTATTTTGGAAATCACTAAAGGAACAAAGGAGAGCTTTGATATGATCAATCTTCATAATGATTTTTCAAACAAACATTTGCTCCAAAAAAAAAATCTTCAAAGAGAAACTTTTGCAGTTTTACTCTTTATAAGAGGGATATCTATCAGCCTTAAATATATAGGTCATAACTTTTTAATTAATATTTCAAGTTGAAAGCACTTCATAACTTTAAGATTATCTTAAAATTTATTAAATTTCTAGCAAAATCTTTATATTTAATTATTGTATTATAGATAAAAGGTGCAAACAACATATTAAGAGCAAAACTTTATTAGTGTCAACAATTATGAAGTGCTGAGGATGTTTTCGACTGGATTCCGTCATAGACATAGCATTGAGTGTAACAGAAATGGGGAGGTATATTAAGTAGTCAAAACAAGTGAATAATTTGCATATTACTTGCATTGTGAATTAAGGGTGGGCCATTTTTTGGAAAGGGGAACACAACTCTTTTTGGTTTATGGCGTGTATCCCCAGAGAAGTTATGTTTGGCATCTTAGCGTTCGGTGCAGACCATGCTAAATGCTGTAGGCTTGAAGCTGACCAAATTTAGAGAAATGGTAGAAGAAGATGGACTTTGCATCTATATGAGGTTTAGCTCAGTTATAAAGATATTTATGTTGAGCTAGGCAGGTGTATAGGTTCACTCAGGACTCACCACAGTAAACAGACCAAAAAACAGTATTTTGAATTTGTAAACAATCTGAGAATGAAGGTCGAAAGGTGGTTTATCTTTGGAGTTTTTGATTAAACTATACAAAGGGAAGGGATGTGGAAAGCAATTTGATGGGTGTAAGAAATTGTTTTATTAATTAGACAGGTAATTTTTGAGTAAAGTGAGGAAGGGATATCCAAGGCTTGTCATTGTTTTGTGAAGGGGGTGGTGTAGTTTACAGTAAAAATTTTCAACAGTCTAAATGAGTGATGAATCATTGAAACCAATACTGGGCAGAACAGAAAGGTAAAAGTTTTTATCAACTTTTGATATGTTATTAAATTAACTGGTCTTATCACTTTTATTTCTGAACATCTACAATTTTTATTTATTTTTTAGGTGATGTTTTTTTTTAACAAATCTATTTTTTTAATAGATTACATCTTTTCCCCTACTTGTACATTGGTTTGTCTCTCATATCTAATTTCTTTTTTAGCAGATGCTAGCTTGTGTACATGTTTTCATTTTTTTTATTATCCCATGCTTATACTTTTTTTTATCAATAAAAGAAAAAAATAGGTTCAAATCAAGTATTATTAATATAGATGACATATCTCCATTGTCAATTTCTATATTTGGTTTAAAATTCAGCATTATACTAACACAGAAATTTATTCAGTTTCACTAATATAATGTCTTCTATCAGGTTGGGTTTTGCCAGACAAAAATCTCATAATGGAAATGAATTTCAAACAAATTCTGGTAATAGATACTTAATAAACTTACAAGATATTTAATAACTTAAACAGATAGAACAATTTTTTGAAAGAAGTGATAATAAATGAATAACTGAAGTCCTAAACTTGGTTGCGAGACTGTAAAAAAATTGCAAAGTTCACATATTAGATGGATCAATGAGAAAAGAAAGTGTTAGGAAGAAACTGTGAATCAAAGAAAGGGGATTAAACTTGGAAGACTTTTATTTTACAGTGAATTGGTAGTTATTTAAAATGTTGATTATATTGTGTTTTGTAACATATATATGATTTTTTTTTTGTAGACTGGTTTCTTACTCTATATTGTACTCTGAGCTATAGTTATATCATCATCTGATTATTGTATTGTTTAATGTTTGTGATTTTTTTTTTCTTATAGTGTTATGTTTGTTATTTTTTTTATATTTGTTGTGTTGTAATTTTTATAATACAATGGTAAATTAGTAAAAATACTAAACAACTTTGCTTATTAATTAATTTTACGAATTATTTTTTTTTTTTTTGTAATTATTGGCAATATTAGTAGTAACTTGCTTTCATATCTTAAAGACTGAACTATAAAAATATTTCTTTAATTAATTTCTTAAAACGTTGTGATGGTTTTTATAAACAATGCTCAATCGTTAAACTGATACATATTTTTTTCAAGTTATGATCTTATTTTAATTTCCTTATCATTGGGGAATCGGATACATTTAATGTTTTCTCTCTCTCTAATGGGAGTAATTAAGCGTTAAATGGAACATTGTTTTAAATCCTTATGCCCACTTATTGTCTGTGTGGAGTTAATGAACAATTTTAATGTTGCTTAAGTATTGTTCAGATTTGTTTAAATCAAAATACAGACAATTAAAAAAAAGAAAAGTAAAATTAGTTCAAATAAAAGACATTTCTTATATAAAATATTATATATACATAAACATTTCTTTTCTGCTGTATGTATAATTCAGATATCTAATTAAACAATCTTTTTATTATTGAATATTTCTTGTCTAATACTTTTTTTTTTTTTTGGTCTGGCATGTAATGTTAAAAAATCTGTAATTTTATCCCATGAATTATATATATAGAACTGTACTTTTTAATTACAAATACAATTTAATAGGAGACATTGAATTAATTAACGACATATTTTAAGATTAATACAGTAATAAACAGCTTAGTTTTACCATTAAGCATCACATGATTACTATCTTATACTAGCACATAATTGTTTATAAACAAAGCAAAACTCTCCATACAGTATTGCCACCCTGTGACGATGGCCACAAGCCAGAAACTAGTCTGGGGATATTGGATGAGTAGGCATTAGATAGGGATTTTATGCAGAAGCCTTCTGGCATTCCTTGATTACTCTGGTTAGCACAGGGTGGCACTACTGTATGGAGAGTTTTGCAGCTTAGTTTTACTTCATTTATGGTTCGTAATCTATATATTGCGATTGAAACGCACATCAGTGAAGCTATATTAAAAGTTTATAATTGCTTAGTGCTTTCGGAACTGCTACCATATTTAGTAAATAAATTAGCCAGAACAATTTATCTTTTTATTTTACGAATAACATGCTCATATTCTGTCATATTTCATAGATAAAATATTGAATTTATATTTTAAAACTTTTCTTACTTGAACAGTAGTCGGGAATTAAAGTAAATGTTTGTTGTTTTTTTTAATATTTGTTCATTATCAGTAGTTTTCCATAAAGCTACTTCGGATATCACCAAAGTGAATAAAGTAGGAGTTGGAAAATTTTATGTGTTTCTTTTTCCATAGAAATTAATAACGTAATTTATAAAACCCATAAACAATCAAAAAGTGAAAATTGTAGAAGTTAGGTTTTGTCAAATTCAGATATAATAATGCTGTTAATACTACTAGTCTCTCTACTAATCACCCAGTGCCCAATCAAGGGTGCCCTTTTTGGATTTCTTTTGGGGATAATACTCTTAGTCAGTATATTGAACTTTTAAACCAATCACACCAATATACCTTAACTCCTATAAAGGCTTTTCAGCTTCAAGTGTTACCTCACTTCAGTGGAAGTTTAAATTTTAGGATTTTAATCAATTTGAGTAATCAATTAAAGTAACATTCACATTTTTTTGGTTTTATTATTTCTGAAATCAAATATATTGATATTAAAATGACATTATTGTTAATATATATATATATAGACTTTCAGATATCTATCTTTACTATACTAATCATTTATTTTTAAACTGTAGCAGGAGAGAAATAGATTCTCATATTTAACCACCTGACAGGTAGTTAAAAATAAGATTCTATCTCTCTCCTGCTACAAAATAAATAAGTTGATAACGGTTAAACAATGCATGTCAAAGACTGGTTACCTTCTGATTAAGAATTATAAAAACTGCGCATGTGAATTATATTGTTTATTAAATTGATTCTAACATCATCTAATATTTACCAGTTACAAATTTGAAAAGTTGCTGGGATTTAATTATAAATTAATAATTTAATGGATGTAAAATTGCTAAGTCTAAATCTTCATGCTCTCATTCAGAAATGTTTTAAATTAGCTTATATAATTGCATTTAGGTAAAAAGATAAAGGAGACTGTTCTTATCTTTTAAAAGTCTCTATTTTGCATTTGGGTTTGAGTACTCTGCATACTCATTATAACATTAGCGTTAATAAGGTAATTAAAGAGCATATGTCAACAGCTGATTACCTTCTGATTAAGAATTACTAATGAATACTGTGATTGTAAATTATATTGTTATTAAATAGGAGACTTGTAAACTTAATAGAATAGCATTGTAGAAATTGAAGATTACACAATTAAATATAAAGATATATGTGTGTGTAAAATATCCAAAATACAATATATGGGTAAGAGAAGAAACGGGTGTTACATCATTGAAAGAATTAAAAGACTGAAATGGAGTTGGGCTGGATATATTGCTAGAAGTGATGCTAATAGATGGACAATTGAAATCTTAAATTGGATTCCAAGAGATTGTAAAAGACCCAGAAAGAGACAGCATGTGAAATGGGGTGGATGAAATTAAAGGGTGTATGGATGATGTGGAGAAGAGAGGCTAGAGACCGGAGAAGATGGATTGAATGTAGAGAGATTGTCATTCTGCAGTGGATTGATAATGGTTGACAATGATGATGATGATATATGTGTGTGTTGGGATTGACAAGAAAAAATTGCAAGAGAAGTTCATTAATGAAAGAGCAATCAAGTATCATTGATATTGAGAGAATTAGGAGACAGAAATGATGGTGGCTGACATGTCTATAGAAAAGATGACTACCAATGACAACTAAAGTCTTAAACTGGATTCTAAAAGGTTGTAAAAGAGAAAGATTCCATATATGAAGAAATATGAATAAGATAATTTTTTTGAGTGATATGGAGAAAAGCAGTCATGGATTAGAGAAAATGGATCTTATATAAAAAGCTTCATCTTGCAGTGGACTGATAATAATTGAAAGTAATGATCATATATGTATTGTAACAGGGTAGGGTTTAGGGATGCTTGTCCCTGAGGTGAACCATAAATAAAATAAAAATACATGATTAAAATATTAAAGTAATGTTCAAAGGATGATATTAAAGGAATGTTGAATATCATAAAATATATGATGTTATATATTCATAGAGTATGATATGATGAGAAATCTTTTTAAGAGTTCAGCCAGCTAGATCAGAAGAGATCAGTTAAAATTATAAACAACCAGCCTTATAAATAAATATAAGTAATACTCAAAAGAAACCATTCATCATGAATGATCAATCAAAATATATCATCAATCAAAATATATCAGAATAAAATCAACAGTCCATCTTGTGACTGGATTTGACCAATAAGAAATATAAATCAATATAGTCACTCTGGTGACTGGATTGGAAATTGGTCTTCTATAGACCAGGCTAACTATAGAACCTTTGCCAACTTAGGCAATTATTGAAACCATTAATTTGGATGTACCACTTAAGTGCTCATCCATCAAAATACATAATCATAAAAACAATAATACTGGAACATTAAAACATGCTGCTCATCACCAATGCTCTGGCCACTTAGTACCATTAATGCACTGGCCAGCTATAAATTTAACTTTTAATATGATTAAACTAAAATAAAATGTAATGCATGGACTTTAAATAGTATTTTTTGTACTAATCAGGATGATGATTGATCATCTCTGGATGCCTAAAAGCACTAATATTTATCCTTATTTATATATTTACTATTATATACAAATCTAGCTCAAAGAACAAGCTCAAGTACTGTTGTGGTGAACAAGAGAATGGAAACAGATATTCTAATTTTTTTAGAACCATTGGAATAATTTTTATAATTGAACACAAGTTTATTACCAATAAATCTTTTTAAAAAATGATATTAAGGTCTAGAATAAGGCTATGCATATCAATTAAGCCTTCTGATTTTGATTAACAAATAACAAATTATCACATTGTGATTTACATATATGTGATTTGCAAAGTTCAAGTTATTACATTGATTTACATACATATGTGCACAGATATGCAATTTATAATATACAATTAATATATTTCAATTGATATTCAATAATGTCAAAAAATTATGAATTTTACATATATGTCCTATTTTAATTTGTTACAATAATAATATGTTTTCCTGATTAATTCCATTTGGAAAACATACATAAAATTCACATATACCTGTACATCTATGAACATAGATGATATGAATTAAAATTATTAATTAGTCTCTTTTTTCAGTCGTGCGTGAGGGGAGAGGGGCCCAGGGCGGGGGGGGGGGGGGGGGGGGGGGGGGGGGGGGGGGCGCGGCGTAATAAAAATATTTTCTTTTACCTTTTTTAAAAAAAATAAAGTCAATTTTTTGACAGGTAACTCAAAAGTTTTTTTATGACATGTTACTCTCAATTAATTAATTACATCTAAATTAATCTAAAAAGATTTTGAAGTTCTCTTTTTTTTTTCAAAATAAATTGTCCATAAATCAATTACTTTTCAATTTTAATTCAATTCAAGCAAAATTATTTACTTGTTATCTTTTAAAATATATAGATTTTTAAATATCATTTTTACCAAAGAAATTAATTAAAATTTCATTTTTCTTTTATATAATGTAACTCACCATTATATATACATTTATCTGTGCTTCTCTTTGTGAGTTGCACTTGGTTAGACAGGTATAGTCCAGGATTGTTGTCATCATTAGGAAAAGTTATAATTCAAGTAATTTGTTGGCATGCCATGAGCTTTCTTCTGTCTTGATGAGCTTCAGGCCAGTAAACTGTTTTCCAGAACATTTTGAAGGTTACAAATTTTAACACAAAGAAGTAGGTCATTTTCCTCTATGTAAATCCATACTTCACCGTTGAACTGTAGACTGTTGCTAGATCTTCCGCACTGACTTCAGTTACATCTCATGGGAGCACTCTATAAATATGCCAGACATCTCTCAGGCCAACTAAAATCAACTACTACAAACTTCAACATGCTGCAACAAAATATTTTAACCAACTTTTGCAGCTGGACAATTTGGCTACTGCTTTTCAAAAAATTACTATCCAACTGTTCTTTTCAAAAAACTACTATCCAGAGATTGCAGCTAGCCTATTTGACCACTGCTTCTTGAAATATTAATGCCAGACTCTCTGGCCAGCTTACAAAAACTGCTAGACAATTTATTGCAGTTGATCAGTTTGGCCACTGCTCTCAAAATATTAAAGCCAAACTGTTCTTTTTAAAATCTACTTTCCAGACCTTGTAGATGGCTAATTTGGCCACCTGCTTCTCAAAAAATATTAACCAGACTAAAATAATTTTCTTATCCAACATAGTCTTGGATTAAGAGGAGGATAAAAACACATTGCAGGCTGTTTTCAAACTGTCTAATCCTTTTTACTTTTGAGGTGATAAAGACACAGTAACTGTTTTCAGTCTTTCTTGATTAAGACCAATTTTAATCCCCCCCCCCAAGTACTTTTAATTAAAAGGTACATTTTGGAAATTTTATCAGTTTAACTAATTGAAAAGATTTCAAATAGACAATAGAAATTTTTACATAGATAATGTATACAAGCATTAAAAGGTTTTCAAAGATAGATATGTTTACAATTATTAGTAAACATGCTTGTTTTTTAAATTCAAAATCAGAATAATAATAATAATAATTTATTTAGATCTTTTTAAATCTATTTCATAATAGAATTTTATTTTAAATTCAATTATTTAACCAATTATTTATTATTTTTATTCCAGGAAATGTAGAACATATCTACAAAAATTTATGTCTGTCTTTATTTCTACTTTTTATTTCAACTTTATATATATTTGTGCACATACTCTGCATTATTGTGTGCCATATAACAGACATGTTATGATATTTATATATACAGTTTACAAACTTCATTAATTATTAATTCTATATAATATAATGAGTTAAAAAAGACATAATTATTATTGATTTTAAAAAAAGCATTGTCTATTATTAAAGATAATTAGATTTAAAACTATTATTTACTAATAATGAAAATTGATGTTTCAAATTTATTGTTAATTTTTATATTATAATTAGTATCATTTGTCAAGTTATAATTAGTATTTATGTAAAATAATAAAGAAGGAAAGGAAGTAGATATATATGCAGAAATTCTCAACATACATTTGTTCTAAAGAAGCCAGCAAACTAATTTCTATATAATTAGAAATGAAGTAAATATTAGTGTCTGGTGGGGGATGGAGGGAGAGATACTTTTGTGATAAAAATAAATGCTGTAAAATACATTTTTTTAAAAAAATGTTTATTTTTTAATACAAATAAAATTATAATAATGCATTATTACTGTAAGGGCATGCATTTTCATGCATTATATGAATATGCATAAATAAGGTAGTATATTCATATGAAATATCATTTCAGATATGCCCTGTCAGGCTTGGGCAATTTTGGACCATCCAAAATGTCCTAGGATCGATTCTGGCACTCAAACTTTTTATGAACTTCGAGCAATAAAGCCATAAAGGCTTTTTTTTTTAATTTTGAATATTTATTTATTTGCAGTATATTGGTTTCCTGAGTATTTTTTACAGTTTGTGTTACACAGACCTTCTCTTATCTATATCTTTCTAACAAACTTAATTCTTTTAAAAATCTCAGTGGTATTCGTTTGTTCTTTTGAACTGCTATTGTTAGTATGAACATATATCTCATCATATTTTTCTGTATTATCTGCAGTTTCTGCTTGTTTTTTTTAAAATGTGTAACAGATCAGTCAATAAGCACTTGTGAAACTCTAATCTCAACAGCTTTTCTTTCTAACGCCAAGGACATATCTTTTATACAGATGTGATGTGATGTGATGTATTATGGCTTCTCCTTAAACGAAGTCAAGAATATCTCAGCAATTAAGCCCAGATAAACCTGTTAGCCACTTTCTTTTACATTCCCCACTCCATACAGTAGCGCCACTCAGTGTAAGCCAGAGAAATTATAGTTTGCAATCAAAAATGTTCAAATGAGCTTTATTAGATCTCACAATCAAGTTTCCATTATATCCAATGGCTTGTTTAATAGGATAATAATTTTTTACTCAATCTCCCAAACACATCCATGAGACATTTGCAAATGGAAGGAAGACCAAAGTCATCACTAAACAGATATGAGATAGTATAAAATTATAAGTTCTTTTTTTTTTTTTTGATGCCTGGCTTTATTCATTAAATAGTTTCAGGTTCAGATTTCTTGCATTGCTAACGACCACAGCGGTTTTGAAAATCATCAAATTGTTTATAAGGTAGTTTTTTTTATTCCTTACCAAACCATAACATTAATGAATTACATAGAATAAATGTCTGTCATAGCTGTATATTAAGTCAAAAATAGATGAATCTATAGTTTCTTATATCAGTCAGAAAAAATACTTATATCATTTACTATGCACTTACAAAGATGTGTTTCCAAAATGACTTAGGAAATCAAAGGTTAAATCCATTGCATCCAGTTAATATATTCAAATCCTTTCCCATATATGTCATATTCATATCTTTTTAATATAAACTGAGAGAGAGCGTAATCAATTGATTGAATTAGGGATTGTAGAAAAAATACATCTGATACAACTCATAGTATATGAAAAGGATGGATATGTTAGACTATCTCAAGCCATATTTTTAAAACAAATAATTACATCTAAATGTGATGTACTACTTAGCATATAGAAACTTCTCACCTTATTCAAAAGGGAAAAGATTTTCACTACAATGAGCTTGACAAACAGTTTATGATAAACCTTTTTTCTAATCACTAAATCAGAAATACACAGCTTTTTACTACCCAATACTACAAGCCAACTTTGATATCTGCATTGCCTGTTGTCAAATTAGGTCAAGAATATCATTGTCATATATGAAAATGATGTTGTAATAGTCTCATATGACCCCATGGAGTGCTTACAGTATTTACATTTTTTTTACCACAATGCTATAGTAAGAACATTAAAATTACCCCCCCCCCCAAAAAAAAAAACCCTTAGCCACTAAAATCATTACCTTTTTGGTACATCTAATAAGAATTGCAGGATTTAGCTTCATTATGATAAATTTTAAAGCCATTCAAGAGTTTAGAAAATAAGAAATAGTTCCAATTATTTCTTACGATATATAAGTTTTACCACCATTTTTATCCTTCACTTGCCACAATTTCTCAGGGAGGTCCAGAAGTAAAAATGAACAAAATATCTAAAGATCCAAAACATCAGGACTAGTTTTTGTTTTGTTTTTTTGCGAAACAATTTAAGTCAGCCATATTTGCTCACCTACAACAGTTGTGGCTATGGATTGCATTCCTAAAAGAAAAGTACCCTGAAAGAAGGGGAGACAAATGTTCAAAGAAAAAGAAAAAAAACTGCTGTAATTGTGAATACTGAATTGAATATTCCAAAATAAACCAAAAGCAATCTTGGTTTGTGTGTGTGTGCAGAGAAGAAAATTGTCTCTTTTTTTTTTTCATTTTAAATCTTTAAGAGGATGTGATCATTACCTTTTTTTTGGAATTCAGAAAAAAATTGGTAATTAAAGGTACCTAAATGAGATTTATATTTGGGTAATCAATTTTATATATATATATATTTGTTTTATAAAGCATTTTAAAAATTATTATTTATTATTTTTTTGCATGTGTATATATATTTTTCATGTGTCATAGCATCGGCCGGGAAGCGAACCCGCTAACCCGGGACAATTGCTTATAAGGCCGCTGTGCTAACCTCTCGACCACCAATGCTTGACATTTTCTTATTAGATATTTTACATTTGAACATGTTTTTTTCTCTTTTTTTGTAGCAAAATGCTCATTTACGACATATTCAAATCTCTGTTAATATTCGCTATTATTTTTATTTATTAAAATAATTTTGTTTTGTTAAAATCAAAAGGTGTTTACCGTTTTTCTTCTCTTCTCCACAACAATAATATTGGAATACCATATTAAACTTTGATATTTGGTATGATAAGTGGATATCATTGAGTATACATGTTATGGCTATCTATTATTTGAGAAGCATCTAGTACCATGAAACCTACAAATACATAGTTGGGGCAGATGAATTGCTTGTGTTGGTGGTGGTGGAGCTCACAATAAATTCAAATCATCGTCACTGTTAGATCTCTAATGGTTAATCGGTTCTTGTTTGTCAGTAAATTGTTTATTTTACATTTTAATAATTACCAGTAATTTTCTTCTACAGTGTTGGGTATCTTCAGTAATCATTTTTGTATTAAATACTTTTATTATCAAATTTATATGCACCACTAATCATCAATGCTTCCACATTTGTATTGCCCTCAAATTGTATTTTAATAGCCATCCATTAATAAATATGTGAATTGAATATTTAATGATCATGTTCATATTTTAAACTTTTTTTTTTTGTTTTCCTTTGTGTTATATTTCAAGATAAGCGCAGGATGATTGAGTCAATAGTATTAAATGAACTCAGTGATGGTAATCCATGCCATAGTCGGAAAGGAAGAAGAGTAAGATCACAAATAATGATGAATAATGATAAAAGATGTTTTTAGTATATAGGTACATATCATTAAAACATTTTTTTCTTGAAAAGGGAGAAACTATTTATACCCGAATTATTCATCTAAATGAAACCAAGTTCATTAAGGACTTGCTGACACCCAAGAATGTTAATGATTAGATGATTTGTATATTTGCAAAAAATTTCCGCATTGTATAATATTTTATAGGGAACTGGAAACCCAAAACAAATTATGATTTATGTAATCATTATATGCTATATAGGTATATAAGAATAATGTTTTATATGGATGTTATCAACTTATTATCTGGTCTTACATAGTTTATTTTAATTATATATATGTGTGGGTGTCAAATAATAGTTAATATAAAACTATTATGTATATAATATACAATAGTTAATATAAAATTATTATGTATATAATATACAATACGTAATAAAGTTTGAGAAATTTGCCAAATATACGTATGAATATTGCTATTCAGCGTAATTCTTAGACTCATATAAAAAGCAAACATACATATACATTCAGCAGTCACTCACAAATATGGATATTCCAACACCAAAGAGAAATAAAAGGAAAAAAAAATTGCTCTAGATATTGGTTTTGCAATAAGTATACAAACCAATCTATGAACCATAAATATATACCTATATAGAACATGCTGATTTATTTTTCTGTTTATTTGACATATGGTGCATAGAAATCATTGGAAAGCTACAATTAGATATGGTGTTAAAGTATTTCAGGTAGAAAATTTTACTGCTTAAGAAATTATGTAGCAGTATCACATGTAATGTCTTCATCAGAAAACATTTCTGTGTAAGAAATACTTTTAACACCATATCTTGTAGCTTTTATTAAAACAGGCAAAACTCTCCATACAGTATTGCCACGCAGTGCAAGCCAGAGTAATCAATGGATGCCAGACAGTTTGTGCATAAAATTCTCATCTAGTGCCTACTCATCCAATATCCCCAGACTAGTTTCTAACTTGTGGCATTCATCAGTGAGGAGCCTTGGATCTGAGAGCCCTGCACCTAGATCTTAGAATCTAATGCAATCTTCCAGTAGCCACCTTTTATCTCTACTTAACTACAAAACTATGAGTCTTAAATTGAAAACACAATATTTTCAATCCAAGCTCATTAGCTTATATAGTCATATAGGTCTGAACTCATCCAAGGCTCCTCACATGACGAAAGCCACAAGCTAGAAACTAGTCTGGGGATATTGGATGAGTAGGCATTAGATAGGGATTTTATGCACAAGCCTTCTGGTATCCATTGATTACTATGGCTTGCACTGAATGGCAATACTGTATGGAGAGTTTTGCCCATTTTAATAACAGTTATAAGCAAGCATAAGAAATGGTGATTGTGTGATCTTGTTGCTCTCCAATGATTTCTATTCTTTACCATACTTCCTATTGGAAACAATTAACATTCTTTTGTTTAGAATATTTTTTGATATATGGGTCTATTTCTATCATGGAAACTAAACTCAACATCACATTATTTACATGTCTAATCTGGTGAAGGCATGATTTTACAAATACAAAACTATAATGTCACATCCAGTAAGTTGAAGAAAACATTGATTGGTTTTATAATCTTACCATTGTATTTTAAAAATTTTACAGTGCACCCTTAAGTAAAACTTTTTTAATATCTTTGCATTGCATCAGTAGGATGTCTGAATCTTACTTCCATACAATAAATAAGATAAAATGACAGTTGTATATACTTCTAATTTATTTTCCATAATTATTTCAGTTAAATGAAAAATTAAGCTGGACACAACAGAGTT
Organism: Epiperipatus broadwayi; assembly: GCA_028023455.1. NCBI lineage: Eukaryota > Metazoa > Onychophora > Udeonychophora > Euonychophora > Peripatidae > Epiperipatus > Epiperipatus broadwayi. The sequence continues at coordinate 831,072 of JAQFVV010012508.1, read as the reverse complement.
ATTTTGATATGAATCTTAATTATATAATGTTTCAAATAAATATGCAGGCTTAATGTTGTTATTTTTGTTTGGGGGAGGGGGGGAATGGACTTATACTTTGGGGGAATAATTAATAAAGAGATATAGTTATATAGTTATATATGATGCCAAAGAATATCACATGATGTCCAGTTTAATAGAAAATTATTTTATTATTTAATAAAGTATAACAAGTATTTATCTATATGCTTTTGTTGTGACAAAATATTGTATATGCTTACTATATGTATAGTGTACTCATTGTTAATTCTAACCATATAAGTACATTGCTAAAATGATTAATGTGGAAAGTAATTCACAGATTCGCATATCTAACTTTGTATCTGTCTGTCTCTGTCTATCTATCTATCTGTCTGTATGTCTACCTACCCAGCTATCTATCTGTCATAGCCCTATTTCTATCTATCTACCTACCTATCGATCCACATACCCCCTGCTCACCTACCTGCCTACCCACCTTCCTACTCACCCACCCACCTATCTATCTATCTATTTATCTATCTATCTATCTGTCTGTCTGTATGTCTATCTATCTAATTCATAACCTTTATACATAGTGATTTATTGCTTAGCAACAGTAAAAAAAGAGTAATGCTTCTTTTTATTGCTAATCATTTGTATTGTACCGAGATACATCAGGAAGGAGTGTGCTTTCTACGGAGTTACACATAATTTTGAAAAAAAATATAAATTGATAAACGATTTGTGTAAATATTTAATAAAAATAAAAGGTCTTGTAGGGTAAAATAAGAATAAAAAGATTTTTTTTTCTCATAGACAGGTTTATCGTTAAAAGCATAAATTAGACAGTTTTATAAAATATAATTTTGAATCGTATTTAAATAAAACCTAAAGAACTAAAATTTGATTTAAGATTGCTTTAAGAAAAAAAAAAAAACAAGGTGGAATTCGTTTTGTCTTATAATTATAATAAAAAAAAAAAAAGGGGGAAAAATATATGTAATCAAAGGAATGTAGTGAACAATGGGAGCTAATGACGAACATAAGAAATTTCCATTAAACGGCTAGTTAGTGAAAATAATTCTAACAAAGAAAGTGAAAATAACTTTAACAAAGAAATTGAAATAACTCTAACAAAGAAATTGAAAATAACTTTAACAAAGGAATTGAAATAACTCTAACAAAGAAATTGAAATAAAGAAATTGAAATAACTCTAGCAGAGAGTACAAAGAAATTAAATGACCAATGCAAACACCAGAAAGTCAGCACGGACCGTAACTGAAACACCAGAGGATTAGTTACGTATTGTAGATTGAATCCACAAGATAAGGACCGTAAAATATAAAAGGGCGAATTTTCTATTGTATTATTATTAAAATTATTTTTATAGATCGAGAGCATTGAATATTAATATACGTCTCAAGTTAAACATAATGCTGCACTGTTAAACCCATCGTGTGAACAGCTGGCCGAATCCTTCCCGCAATACCAACAGCAAACAGTTCAAATGTCGATCATGGTCGCGTAAAACAAGAAGGAGACGGAGTGTCCACGTGGAGCCCACAGGATCCCAACGACATCGGGAAAAGGATTGCAAAGAGTTAGCGCTAACTGACCGAATGAAATACTATCAGAAGCAACGCTCGGAACCGTGCATAAGGGAGAAAGCTAGGTAATGTTTATTTCAATTTCTAATTCACTAATTAAAAGCCGTAATAATAAATGGAATAATAAACTCTGAACTTTATGGTACGAACAATAATTATTAGTTGTCTTTAGCTCCATTACCCAGAGATTTTATTGTGACTGTGTATATAAGTATTTTTTTTATGTATTTATAATATGAAATTTTGATTGTATTAAATATTATTTGAACTTGAATGAAAGTGTAATTAATTATATTATAAGACCAAACGAAGTGTAATAGCGTAAATGGAGACTTCATGGGTTAGTGATTACTTAAATTAGATTTAAATTAAATAATTAAATAAAAGAAAAAGAGAAAGCGAGAAATTTAGTGCAGAGAAAGATTCATAAATTGATTTTTTTTAGGTAGGCGGATTATATTTAATTGATTGTTGTAGCTGAGCTAGCGGGAGCGGGTACTAGATCATATTGGTCAAGCAGACTTGTCGACAAAGGTCGGCTGGCGCCCATTGGATTTTTTCCTTTAAATAAATAAAAGGTTTGATTGGCTAATATGTAATCTAGTAAACGAGTGTTAATGTTATTGGCAAATGTTTGCAAATGATATTGATTACTCTACCCGAGGTACCGACAGCCCCGTGATAGGATTTTGTGTAAGAGGGAGATACAAAGTTCTGATCGAGTCGTCATTATAAACATTAAACATTTTATTGATTTATATAAATAATGTTTTTGTAAAATTTAGATGAAATGATAAATGAGGTAAACAATCTCTCACGAAAAGCCAAAATAATACTATAGACTAAACGGTTAATAATATGAGTTAAATGATAAAATTGGCTAAGCTCAGAGGATTCCAAATAATGCCATATGCCACAATACCAAGAGCAAAGGGATAAATAATTATAATAATCATTATTAAAACAAATATAATACTAATAAGAGGAGGGGTCTTCTCATATTCTTTAAAATATAATGGCTTTTAATATTGAAACATATGTCATTAAAGAGTTAGGTTACTTTAAAATTCTCCATTTACAGCATATCTTCTACACAACCTTTTACAACTGTAATAAGCATCTTACTGTCATGATCATATTTAATATTAAGTTTTGTAAAATAGGAACATGTTTTCTTATGTCATTGCCACATCAATTTCTTTTTTAAAAAATAATTTCTTCTTAAAATAATATCTTTAATAAGATTGTATGTAAAATAAAATGGGTATCTCAGGGTGAATATGGCTAAAATTTGGTAACAAAATTTATTCTTCTAATTATTGAGGATTATTAAGCAAAGAATCAGATCCTTGTAACAAAACAGGGAGATATACACTACTTACTCCTAAGATAATGTCTCCCAAAATTACAATAATAATTATAAATAAGCATTTATTTTATATAGCGTATGTAAACAATTGCATTACAGTCAAATATCCGCCTTTCACGCTAATTGATTCTGCTCATATATAAGCATTTGAGTCGTAGGAATAAGAGGATTCCTGCATAAATACTATATCTTGTATTGGTGAGAAAGTATTCATTTATTATTAACAATCGCAAAGCGTATGCACAATTAGCTTAATAGGCTGATATTTGAATGTATACAATTGTAAACATACGCTATATAAAATAAATGCTTATTTATATATGATTAAGTTTCAGTTGGAATGACGTTTAGTAAATTCTAGACAATTTCACCCACATCATTCAGACATTGTATATAGTAATTTAAAGTGACGGTTCCATCCTCACGCTTTACTTGCCAGTACTTCAGATTTGCTCATGTATAAGCGTTTGAGTCGTAGGAATAAGAGGATTCCTTTTATTCCTGCATAAATACTATATCGTGTATTGGTGAGAAGGTATTCATTTATTATTAACACTCGCAAAGCGTATGCACAATTAGCGTGAAAGGCTGATATTTGACTGTAATAATAATTATAATATTAAAATTTTAAATGAACATTATCAGCTCTTAATTTAGAATAAAATATTCTACTAGGAAAGCATTCAGATATATTTAGTGGATAAGGGATTTTATGGCCATTCCCTACATCACACTAATAAACCTACTTATAATATTTTCTGAATTTGAACAAAGTAATCTCAAGACATGGGCAATGATCTTTCACAAATAAACAAAATTGATTAACGTGATCTTGAATAATAAATAAACAATTATAATTATTGAAATACAGGTATGTAATTAAAGACGATTTGATCCCAGACCCTCAAGATGTGGAAAGCTTGAGAGTCTGGGTTCAAATCCCCTTTAATTATAATTATTCTGTTAAATAAAATTATCATTTTCTTAGATGTTCTCTTAACATCTCAAATATAATTTTAATAAAGTCGCTCATGTTAATCTTATAAAAAGCTTTATGATATTCAGATTTCTGAAAGTGTGTGAATGATGATGAAAAAAACTAAGAAAATTTAATGAATAATATAATATTTATTTTAACATTAAATATGACAAATAACAGTTTTGTTACCTTACACTGTCATCAAACAAAAAATTTTCCAGACACTTTAAACAAAACTGGAAATGTCAAAAAATTGTACTTTACAATCTTAGTATACAAAGAAAAATAAATAAATGTCACACTTATATATAACAGTCTCACTATTATAATGTCCCTTATGAATGTTTTATCAATCCAGTGGTGAGAAAGATGCTGAAGAGGATGTATATGATTTATTAATACCATATACAATTTTAAATATTTATCAAATTTATGTCTTGAGGTGCTGGCAAAGCACAGATACAGTGCCTGCACATCAAACAATATAACTTGTACTTAGACATACTAAGAGTGCAACAACAGGTAAGAGTAGCATTCTTCATTACCTATGAAAAATATAACAATTGCCAGGATAAAGTCATGGTTATATACAACATATGGCTTTATACAAAATACACTATAAACAAAATCCATATTTAGGATGATAAGGCAAAGGAAAATTGATGGCATGAACTCAAAAGGAAATGCACCTGCATCTGAGGGCAATAAATGAACTAGGACTTATACAAGCAATAAGAATGAAACATCAAAGAATAAAAATGATAAACAGGATTTGCCTTAAATAAAGCATTATATATTTATATAAAAGATAAACAACTATAAAAAGTCATTGGAAAATATAAGAAAGTCTAAGCTACAACCTCCACTAAAAATATGCTAGCAAGATAATAAGAGAGACAAATACTCCAATCTCTATTAAAATTCACTGGCAAGATAAGAATATTAAAATGAGACAGACCAATGCTACTATTCTCTAAATAAATATAACAACTAATGGATGTGTAAAAATGATAAACATATAATTAATGTTAAATATAGCTTAATAAAATTAGGCATAAAATAAGCAATAAAAATATATATCAGTTTCTACTTTAAAAGCATAAGCATATACATTCAAAAATAAATAACTTCATAAGAATGGCACATATAATATTTTTAATATATATATAGTATTATCAAACAATAATATTCTGAGAAATTTGACATTATACTTTATCAATACCATATAAACTTATACCAATAAAATTGCATATAAAATAACAGCATTTTAAGCAAGAAACGTGGGTGTTAAAACTTAAAACTAAACTCTTTAACCAATTATAAAAATAAAAGCCCATCTTGCTTTCAATCATTTAGCATAATACAGCCAATAAGGTAAATAAAGTTCTGAGGACATTGAAGATATCCAGCTTACAATAACAGAGTGTAATTGAATTGCACAAAGAGAACTTCACACACTAAAAGTAAACAAAATATTTAAGAAATGCTAGCAGGAACATGTATGGCCATTCAATGAAAAGCAAATATTTCATGAATAAAACCAATAATAGTAATAATACTTATTTCATATTCTGGTCAATCAATTAATAGTATTCTGTCTAATAGACAGGTCCAGAGAGTAGTCACAACATTAATTCATCCATTCTTCCATTCCATTTTCTTCTTTACTCATTTCTTCAATTCCACATAAGTTTTCACATCTCTTATATCATCCAATAATGTCAATCTCTTCCATCCTTTCTTTTTATTTCCACTAATCATTCCCTCCAAAAGATCTTTCATTAAACTATAATCTCTTCTCAATATATGTCCAATCCAGTTTCTCTCTCTGATAATCTCAATCAATCTTCTTTTCTCATTTACTCTTTTCAAAACTTCTTCATTTGTTATTTTACTCATCCAACTGATTTTTTCCATTTTTCTCCATATCCACATCTCAAAAGCTTCCAATCGGGTCTTAATTCTATTACTCAATGTCCATGTCTTACAACCATACATTAATACACTCCACACATAAACATTTAATTAATCTCTTCCTTAATTCTCTTTCCACCACAGGTCCACAGATGCAGTCTTTTTAATGTCATTTAACTTTTCTATCCTTCAAAAGCACTTTATTAATGATAGGCAGGAGGAGCAATTATTTTCTTGAAATACCATCTTTTTATAATAGAGTAGATTTTCAAATAACAACCAGGCAAGGAAGAGTGAACAGACTTTTATAATTAGCAGAAGATAAATTCTAATCAACTTCGCTATGGATAATTATTCTGGAACTTTCCTATTTTCACTTAAAATTCTATGAACATTATATTTGAAAATACTTGATAGCATATTATAAGTTTCGCAAAACAATCAACGTCATTTATTTTAATTTCCATGGGGCAAAGAAAAATATATTTCTTTACTCTAATATGAAATTAACAAAACAAATATCTTGTAGAAGTAAACTTGTTTTATGTTGCTACTATGCATAATAACAAATGTCTATTAAGAATAACAGCACACATAACTATGTGTCTGAATAATATATGTTGAATAAATTAAATATTTTTCTAATTGAAGTATATGTAACTTCATATGAGAGATTTATATAATATTTTTATTCTCATAACATAGGTTTTAATATCTAGAATTTGAAACTTCTATTTAAAAAAAAATGAAGCAAACTCTGAAATTACCCTGCTTTAGAAAGATGAAACTTTTAAGAAAAATATTTTCAATTATTTCTTAAACAGTGAGATAGTTCAGAATCATTATCATTATTAATAATTTTAAATGTATATTAAAGTGACTTGAAATATCAGCTATTTATCATGTAAATATGAGAATTAATTAAAGTTTTTGGGTATCAGGTATGATAACATCGTATTTTAAATTCCAACCAAGTGCAAAATTCAAGTGAAAATGATTTAAACATTGTAAAATAGAATGCTTGGTAAGCTTTTCTATAATATTTCCTATAACATAGAACTTGAGCACTTGAGGTTATCAATTTAGAATTTACGTCTGAACGAGATGAGTTTTTTAGCAATTCATTATGTTAACTTTTAAAGAAATAATATTGTTTAAAAGAAAAAAAACTTAGCACATTAAAACAAGCAAGCAAATGAACAATTGTTTACATGTCTGACTGCATTCAAGTGTGTACAAGTATGTCTTATTTATAAGCTAAGTCATATGACCAATTTTTGACAATGGAAATTGACATTTTAATTTATTCCCATTTGACCTCCATTGACTTGAGTTTACAAACTTATTAGAATCCTAGGAAAATTTCTAAAAATAAACTAATTTGCATATCCAGAGATTTTTGAAAATAATTGTGTCTAGACAGACAAATTAATTATTACATTTGTTTAAACAAATTATGTAGAAAACTTTGAAATATATTACAATAAAAATGAAAAACATTATATAATAAAATTACATTATTTTTAAACAAAAATATTATATTTCTTTAAACGCATTTATCTCAGAACATTTTAAATTTATATTTTTTTTTTTAAATAAAAATATATAAGAGTGAGTTTAATATCAAATCAAACGAAGTGTTGAGAAATTCAAGTTTTTACATTCATGCAAGTATACACACACTTATTAGCACATTCTTTAGCTTTATTATTATTTCTTCTTTTTTTAATTAATAAAATTTGAAACTTTAAAAATATATTTTTATACTATAATTAAGATTACATAAAGCATTTTTAACAGTTAATTTAAACATTAGCAAAGCCAGCCTTAAGAATTTGAACTTGGCTTTCAAGTTTTTACACTAATATTGAATTTTTAAGATTCTTTAATAATTAAACTAAGATGGTTTTAATCTTATTATTTCACAATTAGATTAACTAAAACTTTTAAGTTAATAATAAACCTAAAACTAAGCACTTAAAACAATAAAGAGCTACTTATGGCATTTAAAATATAAACAGGCCATTAAAAATCACTTTTAAAGTTATAGAAATTGCAAAAAATGTGATACATTAGCTTGTCATATAGCTAAACATGTAACTATTAAGTAGTGATAAAGTTTATTTATCATAGAAATTAAACTACTTAAAAAAATTTTTTTAAAACATTAGTGTAATATACAACTTAACATTTAGCTTCAAGTGAAAGCTAAAGAAAGGTTACAGTATATCATCATCATCATCAACCATTATAAATCCACTGCAGGATGAAGGTCTCTCCAAGTTTAATCCATCTTCTCCGATCTTTAGCTTCTCTTCTCCACATCACCCCTACACATTTTCTTATTTCATCCATCCATCTTACATGTGGTCTCCTTCTGGGTCTTTTACAATCTCTTGGAATCCAGTTTAAAATTTCAATTGTCCATCTATTATCATCTCTTCTAGCAATATGTCCAGCCCAACTCCACTTCAATCTTTTAATTTTTTCAATGAGGTCAGTAACACCTGTTTGTTCTCTTACCCATACATTGCGTTTTCGATCTCTTCTTGTTACTCCCAACATACATCTCTCCATACTTCTTTGAGTGGTCTGAAGTCTCTGTATTGCTCTTCTATTAAGTGTCCAAGTCTCAGATCCATAAGTAAGAACTGGTAAAACACATTTGTTAAAAACCATTCTTTTCAAACACATAGGCATATTTCCTTTTAGTATCAAGTTATTTCTACCAAAAGCACTCCAACCAAGTTTAATTCTATGATTAATTTCCTCCATTATGTTTCCATCTGTATTAATAATCTGACCAAGGTATTTGTAACTGTTAACTTCTTCTAATTCTTCATAATCAATCTTTATTTTCATATTTTGAGCAAATCGATTAAACATTACTTTAGTCTTTTTAACATTTATCTTTAGTCCTACTTTCCTACTTTCATCTGCTAACTCCTGCAACATTTCCTGCAGCTCTGAAGCATTATTTGCAAAAACAACTACATCATCTGCAAAATCTAAATGACTTAAATACTCTCCATTTACTTTCACTCCTTTAGTTTCCCATTTTAATCCACAAAATACTTCTTGCAGCACTGCTGTAAAAAGTTTTGGAGATATGGAGTCACCTTGTCTTACACCTTTCTCAATGTTGATTTTTCCAGTATCATTATGTAATCTAATTGTTGCTGTTGCATTTTTATAAATATTCTTTAAAATATGACAATATCCTGGATCTATACCTTGATGATCCAATGCTTTAATCACTGAAGAAATGTGTATAGAATCGAATGCCTTTTCATAATTTACAAATCCAAAATATAATGACAACTCATATTCATTTGTCCTTTCTATGACTTCTCTCAATACCTGGATATGATCTATTGTACTAAAACCACTTTTAAATCCAGCTTGTTCTCTTGGTTGGTGGAAATCCAAAGTTCTCTGTAGACGAGTTGTAATTATCCTGGTAAAAATTTTATATAAAACTGATAAAAGGCTGATAGGTCTGTAATTTCTAATATCTTCTTTATCACCTTTTTTAAATATTAATATTATTACTGCATTCTTCCAATCTTCCGGTACATCTTTATCATTTAGACATTTGGTATATAACTTTGCTAAAATTGTTTCTATTTCTTCACCTCCTTCTTTTAATATATCAATTATAATTCCATCATTTCCTGGAGCCTTTCCTTTCTTCATACATTTAATTGCATTTCTCACTTCTTCATTTAAAATTCTGGGCAATTCGGAAGATGTAATAGATATAGGAGGTACTTGTTCTTTATTACTATATAATTCTTGATAAAAATCTTTTACCAATTTCATGATGTCATCTCTCTTTTTAGTAATAATTCCATCTTTTTTTCTTATTGCAGATATAAATTTCCTACCAATCCCAAAATGTTGTTTAACATTCTTGAAACTTTTATTTTCTTCTACAGCTTTCCTTGCTATTTCACAGTTATACTTTCTTATATCATTTTCAACTCTTTTCCGTACCATTTTACAAAATTCGAGATATTCAATTTTTTTTAATACATCATTTTTGTATATCTTCATATTTCTTCTTTTCTTCATAAATTCTCTAGTCTCAGTAGAAATTTTATTAGTCGATTGCTGCTTTTTTCTACCAGCTATCTTTGTTGCAGTTTTTAAAAGTGTATCAGTTATTTTCATATTAATTTCATTCAAATCTGAATCATGTTCAAAATCTCCTAACACTTGAAACCTATTTGTAAGTTCTAATTTAAATTCATTAGAATGTTTTTGAAGATTAGGAATATCACTGTAAATATTGTTTTTCTCAATAATTTTTGTCTCTCTAGTTTTAGATTAACACGTAACTTACACCTTACTAATCGATGATCACTTCCTGTGTTAAATTTATTAAGAACATTACAATCTTGAAATATGTATTTTCTGTTAGCCAAAATATAATCCAATTCTGCTGTACCTTCATTTGGATGCTTCCATGTCCATTTCCTTTTAACATTTTTTTCAAAAAATGAATTCATAATATGTTTTTCTTTTTCTGCAAACTCCACAAGTCTATGTCCTCTCTCATTTCTATTACCATAACTAAAATTACCTACAGCAATTTCATCTTTCATTTGTCTACCAATTCTAGCATTAAAGTTTCCCATAACAATTTTAAAATGTTGTTTACTCTGATCAAAAGCCTTTTGTACATCCATATAAAAATCTTCTATTACTTCATCACTATGAGAACTTGTTGGGGCATAAACCTGAATTATCTGCATTTGGTATCTGCTATTAAGTTGTATAACTAATGTTGCAACTCTGTCCGATACACCATCAATCTCCACAATATTGTTCTTCCACTTTTTATTTATAATGAATCCTACTCCACTTGTATTTCCAATATGTGTGCCTTTATAATACAATATATGTCTACTTTTTAAATCAATTGTTTCTTCACCTTTTCTTCTAACTTCACGAAGTCCAATAATGTCCCATTTAATATAAGACAATTCTTCTTCTAATTTTTGCAATCTTCCTTCACTTGAAAGTGATCTGCAGTTGTAAGTACCTAAATAAAAAGTCATCATCAAATGGCAGCCTGGGTCCACAATCAGGGGATTCTTAGCACCCTCCGCCCTCAGCCACCAACCGCTGCCTTGGTTGGTGACTTTACAGCCTCCTGGGAATAAGGGCCATGCTTTATTTTTGTCTGTCATAATTGTATATATGTATTGAAAAAATATTTATCATTTACACAAACATTAATTCTGCCTTATCAGGCACTGAGAAAAAAGACCATGGTGTTTCTTGATCTTAAACTCAGAGGTAAAAAGCCAATAAACTCACCACGCTGGCTAATGCGTGTTGGTGAGCAGCCCATCCATGTTCGTATACTCTATGAATAATCACATAGTAATAACAGCTGCAACGTCAAGAACGTATGGAGTGGACATTAGGAATTTGCCCTGCTCGGTTTCTTTAAGGCCTCCAAGAGGAATCAAAGGGTCTCCTTTCAGTTAATAGCAAACTCCTTTCTGCAGCCTACAGTATATATATATAATAAGGTTTAAAATTTGAAAATGCCATTTTTAGTAAAGTGGGAATATAGGACTTTTTTCATTATTAGTAGTTTCAATATATGCAGAGGCTAAACTCTCCATACGGTAGTGCAAGCCAAAGTAATTAATGCATGGAGAGTTTAGCCTCTGTGTAAACAGCTTGTGTAACTATAAGAAATGGTGATCATGTGATGTTTAATAGTTTCAATATATAGGATTAGGTCAGTATAATTTTTTTTTTTTTACTTTTAAAAGTAACTTATTCCAAGAAATATTGTGTCATCTTTTGATGCATAAAAGTTTAGAAAAGATTTTATGGCATGGAAGAAAAAAATCTAAATTTTTGTATATTTGAACCTATAGGGCAAACAAAAGCATCCGCTTAATAAATAATACATATCTCGTTTATTACAATAATAAATTAATATTAAAGAAATAAATTCTAGGTGTTTGCATTAAATTTTTTTTTTAAAATGTATTTATGAATTTTTAATTTGTACTTTGTATGTATTTTACAATTCATATAGATACAATGTGGTAAAAAAAGATTGTAATTTTTTTTCTATTTTAGAAGGAATGCTGGTGTTTTCCTTCTTTATTGCCACGGTCGTGGCTTTTGCCAACATGAATGCAGCTGCTGTCCTGAGTTCAGGCTCTCACCATCCTAAGCATAGTCTTCTGGAATTTGTGACTGGTAAATACCTGGTGCCCCAGAACTGTAAGGTCTTCTTCGATTGGGATGAACCACAAGAAGTTGGCAACACCATGTCCTTCAAGATTAAGGTATTTTTATACATTTATACTATGAACAATATTACCCCATTAAACTATGAACTGTTGTTGTTACAAACTTAAAATAACTAACTTGGGATTAAATAACACAGTTCAAGTAAAGCTGCTTAATGCTGTACTAATAAATATAATTAAAATACCACTAAATAATAATTCCAATACTATCAACGTTAAAACTTGTAAAATTTTCTACTTATGACTATGGTTTCACCTATTAAACAGATAGATCTTAAATGAAAACTACAAACTAATGTGTATACACGTAGAACTAACCACAACTCAAATTCTGTTGTTAATTATCCTTAGCATTAGATGAATTTTTTATATGGATGGCCTCAGAAACCAAAGTGATTAATTGAAAGAATTTCTTTGACCCCTTTTTTGATTTTATATGCCCATAAAAGACAACTTTTGCAGCACTGTTCATAAATATTTTTAGATTAAGATATACTTTTACAAATTTTAACTTTTTCATAATGGATCGGTTTGCTTTCCTTGACATAGACCTTAAAACAGTGTATGAAATGTTATAAACTATTCATGGATTACAAAAAAAAACATCCACAGATTCTTAAGAATTATTTAATAAATGGATTTAAAGTAAGGCTTTTCTTCAAGCAGTTCTCTTACTTTCTACAAATGTCTCTCATAATTATCATTCTTCTTAAATAAAATACTTTTAATAAACCTGTCGGATTAAATTAAACTAATATAAACTTTTTTTTAAGCAGTACATTGCTTTCAAAATTATTTAACTTTTATTTCTATAACAAAACTCTAAACGTCACATGATCGCCATTCTTATTGCTTACACAGAGGCTAAACTCTCCATACAGTAGCACCACTCAGTGCAAGCCAGAGTAATCAATGGATGCAAGAAGAACTGTGCATAAAATCTTTATCTAGTGCATATTCATCCACAAGCTAGAAACCAGTCTGGCGATATTGGATGAGTAGGCACTAGATAGTAATTTTATGCACAAACCTTTTAGCACATATTGATTACTCTAGCTTTCACTTGTGCTGCTACCATTTGGAGAGTTTAGCCTCTGTGTATAACAAAACTCATTAATGTAGCTTTTTATGAACAGCTAAAAACTGGCAGGCCTAATCATAATTCTTAAATGGGTTTTTTTCTTTAAAACAGTGATTACAATACAAAATATTATTAATAAGTACTAAATCTAAAAACTTTTAATTTATTGAAATCCAAAATATACATCTCGATAATAAATTTAATATTAGAATCAAAACCATTCAATCCAGTCATTAAATCCTTCAATTTATTTTTCTCAATAGTAGATAAATAATTATTTCATATCTAAGGAATAAATTAAATACATATATATAATTTATTACACTATTATCTAAAAAACAACAACAATATAAACAGAGAACAGTTATGTGAAAATAATATAACCAATTACCCAGTACTCTAACAAGACTTATCATTGTAGCTAAAATAAACTGAACTTAATAAAAGCACATTACAAATAACATGAATTTTTAATAGTTATATATATATATGTAATATAGGGAACTTACCAATAGCTCTAAAAAGTTCTTATTCATAAGTGCCGCAAGAGAAAGCATTTAAAATCTCTATCTAGAATTATCCCTATCTTCAAACCGATCGGTTTCGAGCTTTTAGCTTACCTCAGTGAGAAGCTAGGACATTCAGACACTAAATCTATATATATATATTCCTTCTAAACAAAATAGAAATAAGTACATCAATTTTTTTTCAATCTATCAACAGATTGATACATATTTTCAATATCAAAGTTACCAAATACACAATCCTCATTAATAATTAGTCCATTAATTTTATTAAAAGCTTCAGTAAAAGAATATTTAATTGAATTAATATATTCTTTAGAAATATAATAAATTTAGAAATTCTATCATTTCCATTCTTGAAGTCAAAAATACATCTTAAAGAAACCGTAATCTTATGATATTTAGAATTAAAGAAAACTGTAAGTACACTGCAATCATTAGAGTAGTAAAGTAAGTAACTTGTTCTATCAAAAAAAAAAATATTTTTTTTCCAATACTATCATAGTTTTAGTGAATTTAGATATCCTACAATTTCATATTTCCCACTATCTGGTTTCTTTAAAAGAATCATAGCTTGGATCTTCAATTTATTTTTTAAAAGCATTTATTTGAGTTGATACAAAAGCAAATTTTTCTTTTACAACTAAATCTTTATTCAAAGTAGTCTGTAAAACTATTTTATTTTCATAAGAAATTTCATACTTTTCTGTAGCTGAAACCATTTCAGTTGACCCATAGATTGATCTTTATTTAAAATTTTAAGGGATAAGAATTCATATCAAATTTAGATAAATTACGTGCAGAATTTTTATTAGGCCTTACATTATTTTTATTTTCAAATGCATTATAGTTATAAATATCCTCCATCTTAACTTTATCAAACAACCAATCAAATTTGTTGATATATTTTTTCATATAATAAACAAAATGACTCTATAATCTAAAACATTAAGCAAGGAACTCCTTGTAGGAACTATATTAGACAGCACTTTTCTTTCAAAAATATTGTTATTAGCATCTTTTTGCTATTATTTTTTTTTTATATTTTATATTTGGTAGTCATTCTGTTTATTATAAAAAAAATATTGCAGTAAGTTTAATTAGCATTTAATTGCAAGGAAATCAAGTCATATATCACATAACATTTTGTTTTAAAGAAAAAAATTAATTTTCTACATTTTTTCATGAACTTCCATAATTACGTAAGCATTCCAAATACCAACAAACAAAATAATAAATAATATGAATAGCGAACAGTCTGCTATACTTGCAACATAAATATATATATATAGTTCCCTCTGGTTAACTTCCCCTGACAAGATATTGCTACACACATAACATACTATGTACATGTATAGTTCACTTTAGTTAACTTCCCCCAACGAGAGGTATTGCTGCACACATAACACAATCTATATATATATATAT
The DNA here is from genome assembly GCA_028023455.1 of Epiperipatus broadwayi. Taxonomy (NCBI): domain Eukaryota; kingdom Metazoa; phylum Onychophora; class Udeonychophora; order Euonychophora; family Peripatidae; genus Epiperipatus; species Epiperipatus broadwayi. Next base: position 815,885 of record JAQFVV010012508.1, on the reverse strand, counting down.
ATAGTTCTCTTTAGTTCATTTACCCTGATGCCCTTTAAGATTAGCTGCTTTCAAGACAGTTACCACTGGCCTCAGTTTGCCAAACATTTTGGCCCTGATCCAGTTCAGCCAGCTACAAACACATTTGGCTTCATCATAGAGCCCTACAACTGTCACTGTGAGCTTCTTTCAGCTGTAATTACTTCCATCTTTCTGCAACCATCCACTTGGTAAATTTAGGGGAAATCCTCTGGAAAATCAACTCTTCACATCTAGCTGCTTTACAGAAGTTTTTCTCTGGCCCCAGTTTCCCAAACTTTTTGGACCTGTTCAGCTGCTGCCCACGAATACATTTTCACTGTAGAGTGCTGCACACTCACTGAAGCTACTGTGACTTACATCCCTCTACAAAATGAACTGGAAAATGAACCACACACTTTGTTGCTTACTGTATATTATACCGCTAATGAGCAGCGCTATGTTAAAATTGCTATCTGCAAATTTTAAGATAAATAAAAAAATGTACAATTATACAAAAATAAACAATTTTCATAAATAACCCAAGAAGTTTTAAACTTGATTAATAAATAATAAAATTACTAAGCTGTCTGTAAAATATTGAATTAAAGCATCTCATTAAAAAAAGGAGAAAATGTAAAAGAGTTTAAAAAGTTATTCATACAAACGTCGTTTATTAATTAGAAGGGGGTAGAAAATATAACTTAGATAAGCTAAAAGTAATTGAATTTCAAGTAATTAAAAGTACTCTCTCTTTCATTTAAATTATTAAAGAAAAAAAAAAAGAGAAGAAAGAAATCTTAAAACTAAAAGAAAAAAAGAAATCTCTTTTTGTTTAAACTATTTATTAGAATAAAATATACATGTGCATAAATAACGAGTGATAAATGTGTGCGTGTTGATAAAATGATAGATGAAAGTTAAAAAATTAAAAAGCAGACTTAGCAATGGCTACTAATAAAAAAAAATTCACAGACAACAAATTAACAATGGCTACCAACTGAAAACAGGATCAAAATCTTATCAAAAGAATGTAATCAAAAACAGTGGATGAATTTCAACAAGAGATATAGCTGGCGGATATAAAACTAATTAACAAAGTGACAACAGGTCATCACATAAATAGTACGGTTTTTCATCAGTCAATCAGTTCATTTCAGTCTATCAGTTCAGTTGTCTATCAGCTCTTCAATCAGTTCAGTCAATCAATCAGTGTTTACCAGAACAAAGCAGTGCTATCAACCATGGAATCATACGGCCTTGCTTCAGCCTGAGTCCGATGGAACCAGTGGCCTGCCTGGTAAAAGTGGTGCCTGTCTAACAACTTGAAAAACCATCAGGGATATCTAAATGTCTTAAAGAATAGTGCCACGAAATAGTAAGCATAGGTACCTCCACAAAACCTCAAATCTAACTGGTTGAAAAGTTTTCACGTGAACAGCAACCATCAAGAAGTCAACGTCCAAAATCCTATAGGTAATGAATAATTTTTCTTATTTCATTTCTGATAATAATGTAGCCATTGCTAACCTTGAAGCCTCCCAGAGTCGGTTAATAAATGAACTCTATAACCGTATAAAATGAACTATTAATGTACGTGCTTTCAATGCTTGTAATTATTTTAATGCTGAATTATATTGCTATTGTATATCTTACTATAATATGTGTGTGCCTGGGGTTATTATGAATCGTTGTTTATATTTAATTGAGAAAATTTAGAAGTAGTTTAAAAATTATAATAATAAGTACTTATTTAAAAATAAATTATCTTTAAATTTAATGCTTGTCGATCAATTCTTTTACCGCTAGTTAAAACAGTAATGCATTATATTCCTTTTGACTGAGCTAGTTGGGATATCATAGGTGCTGAATTAGTTTGCCAATCATTCAAAGTGTGTCATTTACCTTTGAGTAAACTCCGAAACAAAAAAGCACTTTGAGTGATAGGTGTTGAATTCTGCAGCTGAGAAGATCTGTGTCCTTCAAACGTGGTCACAGTTACATATTTTTATATATAGCTCTGGCTTGGTCAGGCATTATTCTTCTCTGCTTAAGGGGCCGTTGTGGTACAATATTTAAATTGCATTGGTGTAGATCAAATGTATAAGTTATAATTGTATCATATTTTTATATAAAAGTTTTACAATATTGTTTCACAAGTTATTTTATTTAAAGAGTCAAAAGAGCATGATATAGATTTTGTTTCCTCCTTCAGTGATCTAGAAAAACCCCACCCATTTCAATATATAGTTTTTTATCATTCGATGGAATTCCTCTTAGCTTTTAATTACTCACACAATTAATTACTTATTTCCATATACAGTAATGTTTTAGGTCTATACAATTAATTGGTGTACTAGGAATTCATTTCCATATAAGGTAATTTATGAAGTCTATTCCGTTAATTAATTAATCTTTTATCAAGAAATATTTGTAATCAGCAAATATTTCTTGAAATTTATTGATCGCAATGTTCTTATCACAATTAACATAAATTTAATCATTAATTAAATCTAACGCTTATCCGTAAGCAATATCTAAAATATATTTCTACTTTTTCTGGAGTGCACTACTTATACTAATGTCAATGTAAATATATATACAGCAGATCATTTGAAATAATAATGGATCATAAGCTGTTTTTAGGTATATTGGCAAGTGATAGACTAGCTCCCAACCATTTGAGTCCTAGGATGCTAAGATGGAGCAATATACTCGCATCATATGATTATCAGTTGATCTAAGAAGGGAAAAGAGTTATAGCATGCAGATGCATTGTGCAGAAACCCAAACAGATGGAACCCCAGATGAATGATATAGAAATACATTATATAGCCCCTATGCAGTCCAAGATACTTAACAATAATACAGTAGAAAAATAGATGAGAGAAGATAAAGGATATCAGCTACTAAAGAGCTGGATTAGGAATGACAGGCCAACAAGGAAACCACTCTGCGTGGCACCGGTCTTTTGGACTAATAGAAATAATTTATCAATTAGTAAAGGGGCATATTAGTGAGGAATAGGGTGGTTACAACATTAGAAGGAAGAAATACATGAAGGCCACCCAGGAGTAGGGCATTAAAAACTTTAGCACATAGCTACATCTGGTAGCCAAGAATAACAATATATGGAGAGAATTATAAAAGTGTTCAGCTTGTCAATCACAAAGCAACATGAAAGTGAAGGAATATATACCCAGACTTAAAACGAATAAACTGTGTCAGAGATTTCACATGGACCATGCAGGTCCTATTAATGACAAAATACTATTAGTACTTGTAGATTCATATTCAAAATGGGCAAAGTACCACATTGTCAAAAATATGAATGCTAATGAAACAATAAAGATTTTAAAAGCAATTTTTTTAAGCCACAGATTACTGAAAGTAATAGTCACTGATAATGAAACTGGATTTACAGTGCAAGATATGGAAAAATATTTTAAAAACAATAGAATCAGGCACATATGAGCACCCCCACCACCACCACCACCACCCGGAATTGAATGGCCTCGCTGAGAAAGCTGTTCAAACAATTAAAAAAGCAACAAGAAAATCTCCGAGTAGCAATATACAAGAAGTTATATACGATGCAATGCTGCATCAACACTCAATGCCATCAACAACTACTGACAAATCGCCAGTGGAGTTGCTGTTGTGCAGAAAGTTGTGCATTAAACTAGACATATTAATGACAAAGAAGGATGAGTATTTCAATCATAAAAGCAAGGAAAACACATTCCAAATTGTTGAAGAAGGATCCACTGCAAAAGAAATGGATCGAGAGTATAATTGCAGGAAGACCATCCTGACAAATAGTAACCATTCAAAACAGAAATGGGAAAGAAGACAAGAGACACATAAACCATGTTCGTTGCCAAACTACAGAAGAGACACTATATCCAACAAAAATACCAGATAGTGAAGAATCATCAAAACATATTGGAAAACAAGAAATTGAGCAGATAAATCCGGAGCCTATTTGCAATCCCAACTTCAAAGTGAAGCTGAAACGAAAAGGGAGATCTTGCCCAGGGAAATGAAAAGATTGTCCAGACCCCAATGGAATAAATGTAAACCAAAAAAATTACACGATTATGTATAAATGGAAAAATTTCTGGAGAAAGGGGAGGATTGGATTATCTATTAAGTAACATTAAAATGTACATATAAATTAATACTAAAATTTACATTTACTAAAACTAAGTGTAATTATAAATTTATTAAACGCACATTGATTACGTAGTAATATTTACTGAGGCATAACGATAAATGATGTAAATGGATAGTAGGGACTACAGGTGTTTAACTGTAAGTTGTGGTTAAAACACTGTGAGGCCTACTATACATTTTAGAATAGAGGTTATACCTCAAAATAAAACTAAGTGTGTAAAACTAGTTACATAATAAAGTGAAATAAATTAAAACAATTAAATAATGAGAACAAACTAAAAAGTAAAATATGGTTACATAGGAATGTAACTGGCAATAACTAATTAACAATTGAATTTTAGAAGGATCTAATGTTTCAAAAAACCTTAATAGATAATAAAAAACCTTCCACCCAGATAAAGATAAAACACATAGATTACTACAGAAAACAAAGGAAAAAAGAAAACTATTTAAGCAGGGGGGAAAAAAGAAAGCAATGTCTTTTTTCCTCTCTCATGAGTTCGTGCAACTGGTTTGCAGATTGACAAGAAGCAGCGGAAGAAATCAGCAGGGATTTGTTTCCAAACCCAGGATCTTTGCCCCTGAAGGTTCTCAAGCCTACTAGTGTTTTCCTGAAGGTTTGTGATTATAGTCCAATATAAAAATACAATCAAGCGTACTAGGGTTCAAATAGATTGCCCTGATTTATTATGATTTACATGCATTTCAAAGGCCCACAGAAGTAAAGACATTTGCCATGATGTTGGGTAATTAGTGATTTTAAATAAGTATTAAGTATGTTTAAGCAAGGGATTAATACTTCTCCAGAAAGTGTCTGAGGAAGTGCATATAGAGTAATTGAATTATATTATGTATAACATATATTGATGTGTATCTATATTTATCAGGATTATAGTGTTCTGTTATTAAAATTAGTTTAGAAATTTTATCTGCAGTGGGGTTAGTTACTTAGAATATTAAGAATTTAGAAATCATATTGCTACTCTTACTCAGGAGAAAACTAAGATTAAGATATAGCATTGTCTATCCACAACTTCATATCCCCTTCATCCAGCCAGCCCTTAGGATGAAAGTGCACAAATGCACCTTTCAGCAGTTTTTCTTTGACAACTTATTATCTTTACAGAACAAAAAAGGACAGAATACTTATGTATGTATATTAATATAGAGCAGAAGTTTTAGACTGACTGAAATTTCAACTCATAATTTTGATTATAGACACATAAGGCACACCCTATACTTTAGGCATATTTTGAGGGGGGGGGGAGTGTGTCCTATTCACTGGTAAATATGGTAGTTGTTTAATGAATTTCAGATTGGGGGATATTTATAACAATTTATTTGAAAATAAAATTTAATATAAAGTCTATAAGGAATTCTGTGCGTAATTTATCTAAATTCAATATGAGTTCTGAAGATTTAAAAATTTTAAGTAAAGGCTGTTTTTTTTTTTTTTAGTTTGCATCTTTCTGTAACAAGAGTATGTCATTTCAGTAATTGAAACTATGTCATTTGACACTGAAAATGTCTACTTTAACAGTGAAAATGAAATAGCTTTGCAAGTTATTTTGAATAAAGATTTATTGTTAAAAAGAAATTTGATTTCACTCTGGATGGAATACATTTTGTAAAACTATAATTATCAATAAAGCAAGTCATATATAATGTGACATTGCTTTTATAAGCTTGTATTTACAAAAATGTAATACAGAGAGCATACCGATAGCTCAAACAAGTTTTTAATTGATAAGTGCAGTAAGAGAAAATATTTAAAATCTCTATCCAAAATACTCTTATCTCCAGACTAATTGGTTTGGAGCTTATGGCTCACTTCAATGAGGAGCTAGAATATTTTAGATCTAGGATCTGAATATTCTAGCTTCTCACTGAGGTGAGCCATAAACTCGAAAGCAATTGTTCTGGGGATAAGAGTATTTCGGAGAGATTTTTAAATATTTTCTCTTACCTCACTTATCAATTAAAAGCTTGTTTGAGCTATTGGTACATGCTCTATATTATAATTTTGTAAAACAAAATTAGATTAAATGCCAATAGTGAGATTTTTTAAAATGAAAATAAGGGTAGTCATTTTGTATTATTGGATGTTATTTTTAGGAAAAAGTTTTAAGATTTACTAGTAAATGGAAAATGCAAAGTTTTAAGAAATGTTTCTAGTAGTATGATAAAATCTAAGTTAATTGAGATCATGAAGATATTGGAAAAATTACATTTTTTTGATAGAACAACTTATTTGCATTGCTACGCTAATGATTATAATGTACGTATAGTTTTTTAATCTTAAATCTTCTAAGAATAATTTTCCTTTAATTTAAATGTATTTTTGATTTCATAGAATGTTTAGATAATAGACATTTTAAATATAATATCCTTTGAAAGATTATCTTGGTTTAGTTGGACATTTTCGGTCTTCTATTAAAACTTTTAAAATTAACAAGATGGAAGACGAAATATATGGATGAGAGAACAAACAGGTATTACTGAAGTCATTGAAAGAATTAAAAAACTGAAGAGAAGTTGGGTTGTACATATTGCTGGAAGAGATGATAATTGATGGACAGTTGAAATCTTAAACTGGATTCCCAGAGAATGTAAAAGACTCAGAAAGAGACCACATGTGAGGTGATGGATGAAATAAGGAAGTGTTCTGGGGTGATGTGGAGAAGATAGGTTGGAGATCGGAGAAAATAGATATAATGAGAGGTCTTTATCCTGCAGTGGATTGATAGGGATTGTTTAGTAGTCTTATGTGGAAAAGATGTATCAATCTTTTATAGATTACAAAATTTGATTTACTTATTTCTTTTTTAAATAGGAAGGAATATTTTTCTGCTAATAAAATTCATGTTGTTTGCAATTTATTTTTATTAGAAAATTCAATTTATTTTGGCTATGATGATAAATTTTATAATATTAAAATGATTTGGGTAATTGGTTACTTCTTTCATTACTATATTCTGTTTACATTAATTTTTTAGGGAATAGTGTAATTAATCCCAATTGTTGTATCTTAAAATTATTTTTTAGATACATAGATGTCTGTTTGTTTGTTATAAGAAACCTCTACCCACCTTCTTTGTCACTGCCTCTCCCTACAACCATACAGAGATTTTGCAGCCTCCACTTCAAAAAATCCTACTCTTTCAACTCTCATCGATAGCATTCTTCATGGTACCTTCCCAGAGATCTGCTCAACAACCTTCATCCTTTTCTCATTATGGTTCCCCTGATGTTGCTCATTTCTAATCCAGCTCCAGAGAGCTCACTGGACATATTCATTAATAATTTCAAAAAAATTTGTCAGAGGGACCAAAACCTGGCCCCTCCCTACATATTTGAAGCCACATGGCAATCAATTCCCACACCTCCTTAAAGTTCCACTACCTTTATGCAATGTGGCTTTTATTGCATCCAAAAATAACCAGTCTGTAATTAGTTTGCTTCTACCAAGGATTCATAGTGGCTTTCTGTTCTTTCCCAAATTACTTCTAAAATCCAGCCTATCTCAATCAGGGAAATATCTCCTGTGGGACTGGTGCTGCCTAAGTAAACTTTGTCCCTCCAGAGACAAGGACTTCAGAATTTCTCTTCTTGTAAATCACTGAAGTATAGCCAGAGATTCTGTTATCAAAAAACATTACCCTTTTCCTTTGTAATAGAATGTTCAGATCTTGTTTGGGTTTTATTGATTGGCAGAGAGTAATTCCTGTTTTTCATTATAAAGTAGTAATTATAAATTTATTAAACGCACATTGATTACGTAAGTAATATTTACTGAGGCTATAACCTTGATAATATGCATGTAAAATGCGATAGTAGGGACCTCTACAGGTGTTTTAACCACAAGCTTATGCTATGGAAGAAAAGAGGGGAACCTTCCTTACTTCAACCTACTTTCTATTTAAATAGGTGAAGCTGAAGCGGTTAGAGGTTATAGCCTCAGTAAATATTACTTACGTAATCAATGTGCGTTTAATAAATTTATAATTACAACTTTAAATTACTTTAATAGATTTCTAACTATAAAATCTTTCCATTGACTCGTTGTAAATCGAAAGATTTCGCGAGTATTAATGTGTAATAAGAAATATGGACTTAATCAGTGAAGTATTGAATAGCTTCACGCTCACAGATCTAACCACTTCAGCTTCACCTATTTAAATAGAAAGTAGGCTGAAGTAAAGAAGATTCCCCTCTTTTCTTCCATTGCATTTTACACACATATTATCGAGGTTATAGCATCAGTAAATATTATTATAAAGTAGTGTAATCCAAATGTATTGATCTCGCTTTCTGATTGTATCATCCATTTACTTGTATTGACTGTTCCGTAATAAAATTTCTGTATTTATAAAGAAAAAAGATAAATTGGAGGATTTTTTGATTGGTTTGAATGGCTTTATTTCTAATATAAAATTTATTATTGAGAGATCTCTTTCTGGGTCTTTTGTAGTCTTTTGGAATCCAGTTTAAGATTCCAGCTGTGCATCTCTCTTCTAGACATATGTCCAGCCCAACTCCATTTCAGTCTCTCAATTTTTTCAACAATGTCAGTACTGCCTGTTTGTTCTCTTATCCATGTATTTCATTTTCGATGTCTGTCTTGCTCTTCTGTTAAATGTCTAAGTCTCAGATTCATAAATAAGAACTGGTAAACACATTTATTAAAAACTTTGCTTTTCAGACACATTTCCTTTTAATATTAAGTTATTTCTACCAAAAGCACTCCAGCCAAGTTTAATTCTATGATTAATTTTATTCATTGTGTTTCCATCTATAGTAATAATCTGACCAAAGTATTTGTAGTTGTTAACTTATTCTAACTCATCATTATTTTTGTAGTTGATAACTTCTTCTAACTCATCATTATCAATCTTTATTTTCATCTTTTGAGAAAATCTAGTAAACATTACTTTAGTCTTTTTAACATTCACTTTTTGTCTTACTTTCTTACTTTCATCTGATAATTCTTGCAACATTTTCTGAAGCATTTTTCAAAAAACAACTATAACGTCTGCAAAATATAAATGACTTACCTCTATTTATTTTTACTCCTTTAGCTTCCTAGTTTAATCCACAAAATACTTCTTGCAGCATTGCTGTAAGAAGTTTTGGAAATATGGAGTCGCTCTGTCTTACACCTCAATGTTAACCATCCTAGTATCATTATGTAATATAATTATGTTGCATTTTTATAAATGTTCTTCAGAATATGACAATATCCTGGGTCTATACCTTGATGATCCAATGATTTAATCACTGAAGAAATGCTTATAGAATCAAATATCTTTTTATAATCTACAAATCCAAAGCATAATGGCAACTCATATTTATTAATTCTTTCTATACTAAAACTCCTTTTAATCCGGCTTTTTCTTTTGGTTGGTTGAAATCCAAATTTCTCTGCAGATGAGGTGTGATTAATTTGATAAAAAAAAAAATATATAAAACTGTTAAAAGAACCGATAGATTTGTAATTTCTAATATCTTCCTTATCACCTTTTTTAAATATTAATATTATTACTGTAGTCTTCCAATCATCTGGTACATCTTTATCATTTACAAAAAAAAAATCAAGTCAGATGTCACATGACCTAATTTAATAAGCTTGGGTTTACAAATGTTATATAAAGAGCTCGCAAAATAAGCTCTTAACAAAAAAAGCAAAAGCTTGTTAAGAGCTTATTTTGCGAACTCTATATATAATCTTTATCATTTAGAAATTTGATATATAACTTTCCCAAAAAAATTTATATTTCTTTACCTGCTTCTTTTAAGATATTGATTATAATTTTATCATTACCTGGAGCTTTTCCTTTCTTCATAAATTTAATTGCATGTCTCACTTTTTCATTTAAAATCCTGGACAATTCAGAAGATATCATGGTTGTAGGAGGTACTTGTTCTTTATTGCTGTATAATTCTTGATAGAATTCTTCTACACATTTCATGATGACATCTCTCTTTATTGTAATAGTTCCATCTTTTTTCTTATTGCAGAAATGAGTTTCCTATCAATACCAGAATGTTGTTTTACACTCTTGAGACTTTTATTCTCTTTTATAACTTTCCTTACTAGTTCACAATTATTTTTTTTAATATCATTATCAACTCTTTTTCACACCATTTTACAAAATTCGGGATATTCAATTTTTCTTAATGCTTAATTTTTATATATTTTTATAACAGTAGAAATTTTATTGGTTAATTGCTACTCTTTTCTATTAGCTATCTTTGTTGCAGTTTTTAAAAATGTATCAGTTATTTTCTTATTAATTTCATTCTAATCTGAATCAATGTTCAAAGTTTGATAATATTTGAAAATGATTTGCAAGGTCATTAGCATGTTTCTAAAGATTAGGAATATCAACTGTGAATATCGTTTTTTTTAATAATTTTTGTCTCTAGTTTTACATTAACATGTATCTTATTTCTCACTAATCGAAGATCATTTCTCAAGTTGAATTTATTAAGAACATTATAATCTTCAAATACTACATATTTTCTTGAATGAAAATATAATCCCATTTTACTGTACCTTTATTTGGATGTTTCCATGTCCATTTTTATTTAATTTTTTTTAAAAAAAGGAATTCATTTATAATATAATGTTTTTCTTTTCCCGCAAACTTCACTAGTCTATGCCATATCTCATTTCTATCACCATAACAAATTTACTTATAGCACTTTCATCTTTCAATTGTTTATTAATTTTAGCATTAAAGTCTTCTATAACAATTTTAACATGTTGTTTTGTCTAATCAAAAGTCTTTCATACATCCATATAAAAATCTTCTACTACTTCATCACTATAAGAACTTGTTGGGGCATAAATCTGAATTATCTGCATTTGATATCTGCTATTAAGTTGAATATATAATCTTACCACTCTGTCCAATTTGCTATCAATCTCCACAATGTTGTTTTCCACTTACAATGAATCTTACTACACACATTCTTCCAATATTTGTGTCTTTGTAATACAAATTTATGTCCATTTTTTAATTCAATTGTCTTTTCACGTTTTAAAGTCCAATAATGTCCCATTTACTATGAAACAATTCTTCCAATTCTTGCACTATCATTCACTTGAAAGGAATCTACAGTTGTAAGTACTTAAATAGAAGGTCATCATCAAATGGCAACCTGGGTCTGCAATCAGGAGATTCTTAGTCCACTCCATTTTTGGCCAACAACCACTGGCTTGGCTAGTGACTTTACAACCTCCTAGGAATAAGGCCATGATTTATCTGTCATAATTATAAATATCTATTATAATTTTATTTTTTTCATTTACACACACATTCATTCTGCCTTCAAAAAAAAAAACTTGACTGATATTTCATTTTAGAACTATCAGGCAACTGAGAAGAAAGATCCAGGGTGTTTTTTAATCTTAAACTCAGAGGTAAAAACCCATAAACTCACCATACTGGCTAATGTGTGTTGGTGAGCAGCCCATCCATGTTCGTATACTATATGAATAATCGCATAGTAATAACAGCTGTAACAATAAGAATGTATGAAGTGGACATTAGAAATTTGCCCTGCTCAGTTCCTTGAAGACGTCCAATAGGAATCAAAGGATCTCATTTGAGTTAGCAGCAAATTCTCTTTTATAGCCATTATTATATTATTGTTATTTATGTAGTTATGCATGATCTGTTATTGTAGCTCTTTTTTTCACATATGCTTTTTTCTGATCTTTTGTTATATTCTTGGATCATCGTTTTTAATAAATGAAACTTTATACGATCTGGCATATAATATAGTTTCTGTCCAAGCTTTTTTTTTTAATTTAGTTTTTTACTTTGCTTGATTGCCATATTTTCATTTTAGTTCTTTTAAAATGATGATCTATTGTTTTATTTTATCCTTCTTGCTCAATATTTTTCTTTCTCAAATATATATATATATATTATAACGATCGAAATGAAAGTGAAGATCGAATCTAACCGCCAAAAACAATATCTGCAACTACCAGGGCGCCATCTAGGCATTCGAGCCTAGAAAAATTTATAAAGTAGGCAGATACGCGCTGTTAAAATTCCACTTTATTTAAATATTCCGATCGTTAGCCCAAGTCACTAGCTCAGTGGAAACGCAGAGATAAAAATCTATAAATTTTATATCTTAAATATCAATAAATAGAAGCCACTGCCAGAAATTAACACATAAAAATATTTATTTACGCACATATAAAATAACATTTAAATTTTGAGGAATAAGTTTAACATTTTAGATTTTTATATTAACTTTTAATTTTACATTTAACTAAATTTCAATGAGTTTAATCTTTTATTTAGATAGTCAAGTATGAATAGACTATATAGATCTGCATTTGAAAAGAAAATATTCTTCCCTGATTTAACCTTAGGCAACAAATTTCGCAACCAAACTGGCGCCAATCCATCTGATACATTCATGTATTCAATGTAGCATGATACGACAACACAACATACTATATTGTCAGGAATGTACATCTGAACAATAAGTAGAAATAGAGAAGACATTGACTCTCCACCAACAGGAATGTGACATCTGTTGGCAAGTAGGACAATAAACAAAAAACTCCATAGGAATGGACTGCGGTCTTCTGCCAACTTACAAACCCATCCATAGGCAAACAGAGGGTGTGTGGCGTATATCTATAATCCTGCCCGTAGCGGACCTCATACTACATCTACTAATTACACAAATATATCCAATCCATTGAACCAATTCAACTACGAAATGAATAACCTAAGATTACCCTCCCTTAATATAACTTTACAAAACTATATAGCCATTCATGCCCGACTTAAATTTAACATTTAAATACGTTCGCACAAATGCATTTTATAAAATTTGTTTTAAAATGTTGAGTACAGATTAGCTGCACAGATTCCATGGTCAAAAACATTCCAAATTAAACACAACCGATCAAAATACAAAGTCATCGATAAACGTCACTTGCATAGGGAATATACAAATCCCATTAGCATTCATCGTAAGATGCTTGCAGTGATATCGTTGACATATATTCTAATCGAATGTGAAAACCACAACATTATCAACCGCTAACGAATCTATGCAACGTCTATACCCAACCTAAATTTCATCATTTAAAATTTAAACAATAAACAATTTATACAATAAGAAAAAAAATGGAAATGATTTTTATCAATCGGAAAACATATAAAATTAAACATTATTAATTTGATTTCAAAACTTACAAAAGTCAGATAATAGTCCGTTTTAACATTTAAGTTGGCTTGTTTATCAATTTGTAAAACTTGACGAAAGTTCTTAATTGATTTCAATAATTGTTCATTTCATATAGCTTATGGTAGAAGAGTCCATGTTCCCGTTGGCAATTCCCACGGCGCCTCCATTGGAAGATAATGTTCTGGAGCTGGCAATAGCTGGTTCAAGGTATCACAGTCTTTTCCTTTTTCTTTTTTTTAATAGAGAGTGTGGTATGTGCGTCATACCACAACTCTCAAACACACAACGCTGGAACTGCCCGAAAAAACTGTATTTCCCTTTTTATATTATCCACACGGATTCAATTAACAAAACGTCACTAATCCATCACTTTCGTTAGGGTCCGAGCCAAGGCTTAGTGCTTCCATTGGTCAAGCTAAAATCTCTTTCTTCTCTTATCTAACTTTTCATCTGACTTTTTAATTAAACAGCTTTTAGATAATTAATAAACAATCATTTCCATTTACAGATTACAGGAATTAATTAATACCTGTTTTTATTTTAACTTACGTTATTTTTTTATTAAAATATTTTTATATTTCAAATACTTTTTTTTTTTTTGTTTATGAAAAAAATATTTTTAAAGTTTAGCATCTGTGCGAATATATATATATGTTTAACAAACATTTTAATTTTAGCATTTAGTTTTTTCCTTTTATTTGCGAACTTTTAAGCTTTTATTTTAAATTAATGTAACGACATATTTATATATCGTTACAATATATAATCATCAATATTTTTTTTCATGTTATTTTAATATTGTTAAGGGATATTTTTTATTTCTTTGATCTTTTTTTTTACACTTGAAACACGTGTTTCTTTTGTTGACCTAACTTCATGTTTCTTCTTTTTATCTTATCAGCGTATTACCACTAAATTCCAGGTTTGCTTTATTTTCTCCTTCAGTATATTAATCCTTCCTTTTATTTATTTTTTTAATATTCTCATATCATGAATTGATTTCTTTTTATTAGTTACATTTGTGTTTTTTTTTTCAAATATTTGCTCATATTGACTTATTTTAATGCACCCCCCCCCCCTAATTTTAAATTTGATATTTGGACCACAATCCATAAAGGTATTTGTTGATATTTCATAATACCTTAATTTTTTAAGACAAAAGTTATGACATCTAGTAACTAATTTTCATATTTTATGATTCTTTTCTTTAATTTTGGAAATAGCACCACAGTCTTTTCAATTCTTTTCTTTGTTTTATATCCTAATTTTTGTCAAATTTTCCTGTCAAATTGTATTAATCAACTTTTTATTCCATCTTAAATTTTGATAATATAGGCATTCTCTCTGACTTTATTTACACCATTATTTTCTGTTTAGAAGTACTAATTTAATTATATATATATATAATAAAAAAATGAGCATGCTAATAGCTCTAACAAGCTTTATTGATAAATGCTGTGAGAGAAAGCATTTAAAATCTCTATCAATAAATTCTCCTTATTCCCAAACCGGTTTCAAGCTATTAGCTCTCCTCAGTGAGGTGCCATAATATTTCAGACACTCACTGAGGAGAGCCAATAGCTTGAAACTGCTTTGAGGATGTGGATAATTTGTAGATAGAGATTTTAAATGCTTTCTCTTGTGGCATTTATCATAAAGCTTGTTAGAACTATTTGTATGCTCATTATATTATTTTATAATTGCAAGTTCATCAAATTAAGTCACGTGATATGACTTGACTCATATTTGCAATGGTTTTCTATTAACTATCACTATATATAGTTAGAGTGACTATATTTTTAAGAAATAAAATTGTCCTTTTAGTTATTTAATTATAACCAATTCCGACTTATTTAACCCAATTAAATACAATCAATTACAGTAACTTAAAAAAAAAAAATGAAAGCCATTAAGTTTCTGGAATATTGTTCAGATATATATATATAGAAGTTTCCACTTTATTATTCAAGTCAATCACAAAAAGAGCACATTAATCTTACCCCTTTTAAACATAAAATTTTAAACTTTTGTGCACAAGAAAAAAATAAGATTTTGGAAATATATTAGACTTTAATTATATTTTAAAGGGGGGATGTGCTTTAAAAGAATATATCAAATTTGGATTTGTCAGATGAAGCAGAAAATAAATCATTTGTTATATAATAACATCTTAGTGTTAAGTTTCAGATTGCTTTTTAAAATTATTTCTAGATATATTTCCTGCAAATTAACTAATGACCAGTATTTTGGGAAGGAGGAGGGGGGCTTTGTAAAACTTTAGTCATCACTAATTACTGTTAATATATTTTCATAATTTAAGTAATGTATAAATATTAATCATTCTTTTATTCTGTTAATAGTTAAGATATGTTTTCATGTTGAATAGCAGACAAGTAAATGGAAGATTCTGTTGTAAATTAATCATTATCCCTTGAAAAATATACTTAAAACCAGTCTGCTTTTTTTACTATTAATCACTATAATAATAAAAGTTTATAGTATTTTTTATATCTTTGTTTTTCAAGCATTGAATCCAAACAATATTTTTAATTTTTATTATTTGTAAATGATTTGTATTATAATCGGAGAAGAAAGACTATGGTGTTTCTTGATCTGGATTGAACTTGAAGAGACCTTCATCCTGCAGTGGATTGATAATGGTTGATGATGATGATTATAATCGGAAAACATCTAATTAGTTTTTGTAATGGTCCTTTATTGCCTTGTGAGATTAAAAAAAATGCTTACAGCTTTATTACTCTGAGATTTATAAGAGCTTTGAGAGCCAGAATTGTGAGCACCCAGAATTGATCCTCATTCCAAGTCAGATGCTCTACCATCTGTGCTAAACCATAAAGGATATACCCTTGTGGGATTTAGTACAGTAATAGAATGGTGGATCTGAGGGCAAAAAAAATTCTGGATTAATCTTCAATTAAGGAATGTAAAAAAAGTTCTCAATTTGTTTAATTCGATGAGATGGTCATGGTCATCCTATTGTTTACCAGTTCTGCTGTTATGGTTCTTCTTGTCTAACTTATGGCATATCTCTTTATAAACTTTCAGCACTTAATTCCAGTGTGGAAATAAATCTAATATTGTTAGTCATCCTATTGCTTACCACTTCTGATGTTTCATAACTACTCAAAGAATAATTTATGAGGTTTACTGCTGTTATGGTTATTTTTGTCTAATTTATATCATATCTCCTTATAAACACCCAGCATTTAGTTTCAGTATGGAGATAAATCTAATATGGTTAGTCATCATGTTTTAGCACAGAAAAAATATTTTATCTTTAAATGCTGTATTCTTTTGAATTTAAGTCACACTTTTTATTTAAATTTTGAAGATGTAAAATTAGGGTGTGACTTAAATTCAAAATGTATGTCTGCTGATCGCTCAGTTCCCAATGATCACATCTATTATTTGCTTTATACTCTATGCATGTGCATAGTATTTCAGTCGTTGATAGCAGTTTATTTGGAAGTTCTCCCATTACATTTTTAGTTCCTATTAAAATAAATTAAAATGTATTATTTTTCAATAGCTATTATAAAATCATTTTTTTCCAATTTTTATTGTGGCTTAAATTTGAAGTAATGCGGTATTTTAAAGTCTTCCCAAAAAGAAATGTATCGAAACTCTCAAGCCAATGCTTTAAAAAGAATGAGAGAAAATAAATGCTTGATATGCAAAAAACAATGTCTATAAGAAAAAATTTAAGAATTGTTCACTGAAATACTAAATACATAAAGTGCAACTTAACAGTTGATATAAGTACAATTCAGATATTATACTAAAACATTTTACATTTATTAATTGCAAAATGTATGTGCATATAAAACATAGTCTATATAATTTTAATCTCATGTTTAAAAAATCATGCTTAATATTAATTATAGTGATTAGAAACAAATTAAATTTTAAATACTTAATTTCTTTATTACTATTTTCTGCTTTATTACCATTACTATTATGGTTATTATAATTATTTTATTATGTCAATGAGCACTCTATCAACTATGATGATCTCACCACAATTACATGGAGAGAATTTTAGATAATCTTTTGAAGGCTGTTCCACATTTATAACATACAGGAAGTTTCCCAAATATACGCTCATTTTCTGAGTGAAATTTATGTTTCAAATTCAGTTTCAGAGTTATCAGTATTAATGATACACCCTAATGTAAGATTATGTTTCAAGTCTCTTGGCTTGCTAAATCTATTGTGGAATCTAAGTTGCTGTGATATAACTAAGAGATGGAAATATTTTTGCATATTTTTAATCATTGCTCCAGAAAAATAACTAACATGATGAGGATAGTAATATCTGAGCTCTGTATTGAAATACTAAAGACTGTAAAATAAAAAATGGAGTAGAGGGAACCGAAATAGGAGATAGTCTTTAATAATCCAGCATGTCATCCCACAAGCCAGCAGATGATATTTGATCTGTCGGTGCTTATTGATTATTAACTGCTTGCATTAGAGGGTAATTCTATTATTCTTTATCCATTGAATCTGTCACTGATATGAATTTATCATTCAGAGTTAATCATAAAAATTATGCAATAAATTGAAAAGAATCGTGCTTTGCAATCTCCAGAAATGGTCTTGATGAAAGAAAACTTTGAATAAATTTTGCATAAATTACTGCTAAGTTTTGCTTAAAATCTCAATGTAAGCCAACACACCCAAGATAGGCTATGAATATGGGGAACTAAGTTCTTCAAAAGCACTAAGCCTTATAATTCTTTTCTAATAATACTAAGCTTCACTTTTTTTGCGTAAAGCACAATTTAAAACTTACCACTCAAAGTTGAAATAAAAAGCTGGATTTTATTTCATAAAAAATTATATAATATATATCTAAATGATGACAATTTTTTTAATGATGTAAGATTTTATTGGCAAATTTTATTAGGAAAATTTTTTTTATAAATAAAATTATCAGCAGTAAAGAAATTGGTTTGGGGATATATTTAAAGATGAAGGAATTACAAAAGTCGTTAAGAGGATTTGTGGAGAGTAAAGGAAGGGAGGAATACATTGTAAAGCTTTGGAGGATAGAAAAGCTTTAGATAAAATTATCAAAATGATGTGCAGAATCTTACTTTTGGAAGATAATAAGTATTGATATATATTCTTTAATGTATTGGTGAGGTATTATTATTATCTTTTCTCTAAGTGTATAACGCAATAGTAAAAACAAACCTAAGATCATAAGAAATATTAAATTGGTCTCAAATGTTTTGTGGATTTCTACTAATATAAAATAATTCTGCAATTCATAGAGGCCCATTTGTTGAATTACTTGAAAGAGTAGTAGACATATATTTGTAAAGCTACTATTTTAGACAATCATCTCAGATTACCTTGTTGTTAATTCAGTTTATTAAAATTAATTACTGTAGAGTTATAAGTATTTATTAAGCACACAAAAAGTATATGTAAATACTTATTAAGATAGGCTATAACTTGTATCAAATGCACATTGAAATTTGTAATAGTCAAGCAATATCTTTATTTTGCCGATAGAGGGATCTTTCAAGCCACAATACAAGATAGCAACTTTTATAAAGATAAGAGCAGCCATCTTATCTTTAACCTAACTTTCCACTTATATAGGCCAATCTGAAGCATCTTGATTTGGGAGCATGAAGCTGTTGTTCTCTCCATGTTTAAGTCCACTATTTCCTATACAAATTAACATTCACAAAATTTTTGCGATTTACGAGTTAATACTACAATCTTTATACTGGAAATATATAAACTATTATCTTAAAAAGTATTTACATATACTTCCTGTATGCTTAATAAATAATTATAACTCTACAACTGTTTATATATTTTCAGTATAAAGATTGTAATATTAATTTGTAAATCCCAAGATTTCATGAATGTTAATTTATATAGGAAATAATGGACTTAAACAGTGGAGAGAACAACAGCTTCACACACCCAAATCAAAATGCTTCAGATTGGCCTATATAAGTGGAAAGTTAGGTTAAAGATAAGATGGCCACTCTTATCTTTATAAAAGTTGCTATCTTGTGTCGTGGTTTTAGAGTTCTCTCCATCGGCAAAATAAAGATATTGCTTGACTATTATAAATTTCCAGGCGCATTTGATACAGGTTGTAACCTGTCTTAAAAAGTAAAATTAGTTACTGTAAGTGGAGAAATTAGCACTGCTACCATTCAACATTTGGTTAATTTATTCGTTTAAGTTTCTTACTGATTCACTTATTTATACAGTGCATATCCACATATTGTTTAGAAATAGCATTAAAAATTAAAAACTTTTTTTTTTCATTTAAAACATATTATTTTTATTCACAATATAAAAATGAATTGTTTTCCTTTTTTCTAATCTCATTTTTCAATCAAATGTTTCCATGCATTATGCCATTATCATGATTTTTAATTTATATATATATATATTTGAAGAGCATACAGAAATACTGTACTACTGTTTAGTGTGTGTATAAAATATTGCACCATACTTACAGGCGAATATCTACCTTTATTGTAAAAAGGACATTGCCTTGACAACAGATTGAGATTGTTGATTGGTATTGTTTTAAGTTTTGACTCCTTTTATATATTTGCATTTAATTTAAAATTTACATAGTATTTGCATTTATAAACCTATCTATCCTCAAGCATTATTAATTTTGTTATCTAATTAATATATAGTTTCATTGGATTTGAAAGTTATAATTAACTATTCGCTAGTTTTCTTTTAGAAGAGGTTATATTTGCCTGTTTAATGAGGTTTAATCTAGTATCTATATAAACACATTGGATCATAGATAAAAGTGGATATCCACCTTTATTGTAAAAGGTAGTTTCCTTGACAACAGATTGAGATTGTTGATTATTATTGATATTGGTATTATTTAAGTGTTGATTGTTTTCATATGTTTACATATATATATATATCTTGAACAATATTTTAAATGTATAGAAAAAGAGAGTTTTATGATTACTGCTATTCACTCCTTTTGATGTACAGAATTGTTTGGTGTTTGAATGGTGGCTGCTAAATTAATGATCAAAAACTCAATATTTTGTCAACAGTAATAGATGGAAATGCATGGAAATTTTTGGATTTCTTATGCATTATATTAATAAATATACTTTTTATTTAAAAAAGCAAACTTGGATGTTAAATATTGCACTGGTTCCATTATCAAACTGCTACAGTCAAAATAGTTCTAATGCAATTTATCCTCTCTACTTTGAGCACTTTTTAGCAAAAAACCTTTTATTATACATATATACAATCTTACATTTCTACTGTTCTGCAGTTTTCTTCAGAGCTATGATATAATGAACAAAATAAAATATATAACTATATTAATAATACCATCAAAAATGTAAACAATAGTTATTGATTTTATTTTGTTCATTATATCATAGCTTTGAAGAAAACTGCAAGACAGTCGAAATGTAAGATTGGATATGCATATATGTACAACAAAAAGTTTTTTGCTAAAAAGTGTTCAAAGTAGAATGGATAAATTGCATTTATATAAGATGTTACTGCAAAATAAAGGAAGGGGTGAATTTGATAATATTTCCAAAGTTATAATATTGTGAAAATAAGAGTCATAGATCACATGACCCTATTTTCTTAAGCTTGTAAGTTATAAACAATGAGAATTGCCAATTCTTCAACAAGCTTTGTGATAAATGCTTAGCTAGAGAAAGCATTTAAAATATCTCTGTCAGGACTCCCCCCTTGTGGTATTTCATTATAATAATATATTTACTTCAAATTAATTAGTTGTATGTAGGATAATGTAAAAATTATTGACATTTTGTAAGACTTTTTTAAGGTTCCTTTAAGATTCTGAAAATACAGTGACAAGACTATATCCAATCAATTTATTGCTCAGCTTTAGGGATTAAATCTTCTTATTGCACCCTTTCTTTGAATTGCATATGTGAAATGAGAATTAGTAATATTTTCTAAATAAAAAAAAAAATATTATGTGGCAAACTTGAACTTTATTTTTGTGAGAAAAGTTGGTACTGATTTAATATGCAATCATGACCATTTTGAATTCTAAGAACTGTCCAAAGCCCCTGCTGGCACATCGAAGTGATACATGACATCAATTATCTACATGTGGAAAGTTAACCTTATTAACATTAGGATGATTATCTCAAAAACACTTTTTAAAGATGTGCTATATTAATTACTTTAATTTGCCAAATTTAAGCCTTTGGATAGAATATAGTGGAAAATTGCAGTTGGGTTGAAGTCTTTCAGAGAAAAAAGTTTGCTGCAGAAATTAAAATTCAACATTGCAATTTGTCAAATAAATAGATTAAAGCACCACTGCATGATATTTGCGGTCCATGGATTGACTTATATAATTATTGAAAAATTCATCTTTGTTATTTTTTGTCCTTTTTTTTTTAAAGGGAATTAGTCACCACTCTTATCATTGCAACTGATGATGTCGTAGAAGTCTGTGCGTATATGTTCATTAATCGCCATATTGGATAAATGTAACAATTTAAATTTATAGCAAAAAATTTTAATTTTTATTATCTAGCATATCAAATATATTACAAAGTATTTTTCTCATTTTTTAAAAAAACTTATTCGATATGACGGTACGATTTTAATTTGTCTCGTAAACAATCAAATAAAAACAGCATAATCCTTTAATTGTTATTTTGCTTCGATTTTTTTTTTTTTAGTTTTTGACTATTTTGAAATTGAATCTTGTTTTCAATAAAGCTTTTAGTTTTGCTGCTTAATACATTTTAAAGCCTATTATTTGTCTGTTATTTTTTGTTATGATAATTTGGAAAAATAAAGTAAAATAAAATTTTGAAGATTAATTCTGTACGGAAAACATTCATTGATTCCATGTATAATAAAAATTACACTGTGATAATATTTCTAAATTAATAATATTATATATATTTGTTTAAACAGGCAAAACTCACTATACGTATTATATATATATGTAAGAAACTTGTGAAGAATATTTAGTGGCTCCTCCTATCCTGCCCGATAAAACTTAGAAATTTTTTTCAGATTACAGACAGGCGTGGATTTTTTTTTTTTTTAATTAACCAGCCAATAACCTATGTAAATGTCTTATTCTTACAAATAAATGAATACATACCAACAATAATACCACATGATCATCTTATATGTTTCATGTGCTTCCAAGAGCAATTATCTTTGACCAGTAATCAATCTAGATATGTACTTTGTAAGTAATTGAATACATACCAACAGTAGTATCACATGATTTTATCCTACACTCAGTTATCTTCATTGCCATCCACTACAAGTTTAATCAGTGTAAATCAGTTGACGCTCTAAACTCTTGATCTCCAAAATGGTTTTTGGATTTTGCCTTCATCATTGAAGACTAGGATTCAAAGCTGAAACTAATGTATTTATGAATCTAATTGATATCTTTTATTTCTTTATGCAATTAAAACTGATATCTTGAAAATCAAAATGCCTTAAATCTTCACAAATCATCAGTTGGCAAGTCTGGTGAGG
Organism: Epiperipatus broadwayi; assembly: GCA_028023455.1. Taxonomy (NCBI): domain Eukaryota; kingdom Metazoa; phylum Onychophora; class Udeonychophora; order Euonychophora; family Peripatidae; genus Epiperipatus; species Epiperipatus broadwayi. The sequence goes on along the minus strand of JAQFVV010012508.1, from coordinate 792,941 downwards.
TATGCTTTCTTTTTCATAGATTCACTTCGAAAGGTTGTCAAATGAATCTTTGCCATATTGTGGCATCTTTAAAGATCTTTTCAAAATGTAACTGTAACATAATGTTTAATATTTTACAGCAATAATTATATCTTGGGTCCATATAAGCTAATGTCTTCCATATTAATGACAACGATTATAATTAACCATGATTGACAGTGTATATTTTACTTTTGAAATGCAATTAATTTATTAATAATTTATTTGTTTTGCAACAAAAGTAAATATATTGCATATAATTATTTTAATAATAAAACAAATAGTATTATATTTTTAAAACATTCTGAAATAGGCTGCAGTTATTTTTTTAAATTAGCACTTGTTATATCTCAACTTACCTTTAACTAATGAACTAGTCCACATTCCATCTTATCTGATAAGATTGAATTCTCATCACCATGGATCAATAAATATATGAATAGATAACATATGTTTAATAGTAGTATCGGACCGGTGATGAAACTCAGTGAATCTCATTGTTTTTATTACGGAAGGGGATCTGGCTATAAATAATCAATCCAATGAGAAGTATAATGGGAGACGACCGGTGATGAAGCTCAGTGAATCTCGTTTTTATTACGGAAGGGGATCTGGCTATAAATAATCAGTCCAATGAGAAGTATAATGGGAGACGACCGGTGATGAAGCTCAGTGAATCTCGTTTTTATTACGGAAGGGGATCTGGCTATAAATAATCAGTCCAATGAGAAATATAATGGGAGACAATAATATTTTGCTGCCAACCTGAATGGTAGCGCACTTGTTGTCTACTATATGGTTAAAACAGTGAGGCAAGTTCGCATTAGAATTGGAATCTGCTGGAATCTAGATCTGACATGAAGCAATTTGTTGCAGTACGGCTAGAAGTGTCGTCATGATACACATATCACATGGTACAGGTGGAAGTACTTAAGGTATTTTGTCTGCTTTTAAAGCAGACATTTAATTCATGATTTTCAAAGTATTTTTGAAAACTTTCTTATGCCATTCTTCCATCTTGCATGTGATCAATTATTTTTTATAACCTATTGGACTCCCATTTTAAGTCTTGAATTCTCCGCCTATTATCACGTCTTGTAGCATAAGTTTAACTGAACTCTATGTGAATCTCTTAATTCCTTCATTGGTTTCGGTGATATCTATTTTTTTTGTCAACTATATTAAACTCAACAAACACTTTTCTACACTTCAGATTATTTAGCAAAGTGTTGCTTTTCTATTAAGTGTTCAAATTTCAGATCTGGAAAACAAAAAAAAAAAAGTATCGGATAAATACTTTTTTTTTTAATTTTTTTTTTCAAATCCATAGACATATTTTCTTTCATATTATTTCTTACATGCTGCAAGCCAAAGTAATCAATGGATATAGGAAGGTTTGTGCATAAAATCCCTATCTAGTGCCTACTCATCCAATATGCTCAGGCTAGTTTTAAGCTTATGATTTTCATTAGCGAGGAGCCTTGGATCTGAGAGCACTGCACCTAGATATTAGGATTTAACACACTCTCTAGCAATCACCTTTTAGCTAAAAGTTTGCATTAGATCCTAATATGTAGGTGCAGTACCCTCAAATTCAAGGCTCCTCACTGATGAAAGCCACAAGCTAGAAACAAAAGCCATAAAACATCATTGTGTTTTGCATTGGCAAGCACTAGTAATGAAAAAAAATTTGACGTAATTAAACTTATTTTGGGTGAAGCCATAAAAATGATCAACTGTATAAAATCTCAACCCCTTTGATCCAGAGTATGTAAAATGTGGTACGAAATAGGTAGTGAACATAGTGCACTTTTATTACAAACTGAAATAAAATGGCTATTGGAGGAAAAACACTATTGAGATTTCTTGAACCTTAATGAGTTATTGTTTATTTGTTTTTGTTTTTTCATGTCAAATAATTTAGGACAGGATTTTATTGAATTTTTAATAAATCCTTCGTGGTTGATGAGTTTTGCATATGTTAAAGATATTTTTACTATTCGCAATGCATCAAAAAAATCAAGTTTCAATGCAAGTGATAAATTTGTGTCTTTTGATAGGATGGACAGAGTAATTGTGATTGTTAAGCCATCTTGCATGAATTTTCAATTGAAATAAACTCTAAACCACAACATTTGCATGTCTTACAGTCAATCCTTTGCAATAGTTTCCAAAGTCAGGTGAGGACAATTCTTGGGTTTGGAATCCATTTACAGCGACAACTAAACCAATAAACTTCAGCGTAAATGAAAATGAAAACCTAACTGATGAGTCTGGTTTAAAATAAAAATCTCTATGGCTACAGAAGAGTAGTCCAATGTGCCAAAACTAGTTATTTGTGGTTTTCTTCTTTTCATGACATATATATGTGAATGGGATTTTTATACCATGATGCCATCAAATCATAGTGTGGGAACAGTCACGACTCTATATCAGATATGAGAATTCAGTTTTGTAATATGGTGCCTGATTTCAAAAAAAAATTGTTATTCAAAGACCCACAAACATCAGTCATTGGGAATGTTATTTTACTATATATATTTGTAATGACTGGAAGGTTGCTATTCTTCCACATGCGCCTTACGATTACTTTCAGACAGCCAATAGCTGTTAAAACAGCGGTCTGAGAAGCGATCAGGCCTAGACACATGACAGAGATTTTTTTGACAAGAAAAGAATGATACCACTCTTCTCTTTTACTTAACTTTTATATACTATTTTCTTTGTTTTACATAATTAAAATTTGAGAATAAATGTTTGTTTTGTTTTCTTAATTTTTATATTTACTTGCTTAATTAATTTATTATTATTATTTACCTAACTTATAAACCAATGAATATGTCATATGAAAAGTTTGAGAAATGTGGTATCAAAGTGTAAAATGTAATGATTGGTAATGTTAATTTTAAAGGGAGGGAAATCAAATATTATGGATACTTGCATATTCATTTGAAGTATGGGGGGGGGGGACACAATTGTAAGTTGTTTTCAATATTGTTTTAATGAAATAAGCAATTGTCTAAATACCACACATATATAAATAAAAATAAGTAAAAAGGGAAAATGTTATAGTTTTATGTCTTACTAATATATTTTTAAAAAAACAGCCATACACTTGTTAGTTAATAAAGTTTTATGAGCACTTATTGCATATATGTGTAGAGATGATAATCTGGACCAACTGATGATTGCTGGTTCAGCATGAAATACGTGTATTGGTGATTATTTATCTTTTCGACATATATGTGTTCAAGTGTATCAGTGATATGAGATATGAGTGGTGAGTGATGGGTCATGTGAAAGTCTGTGCTCATATACCTTATATAATACTCTATTTTTGTAATTATTTTTCAGAAATAATGTAATAAACCATAATTGTTTTTTTATATAAATAAATTTATTGTTGTTTGGTTAAACAAATTAATTCTTAGATAGTTAAGCAAATTAATGCTTGCCAAGTTAAGAAGTTAAGATGTTAAAAAGATAAGTGAATTTGCCGAAAGTAAATTTCGAATGATTATTTTAATATTAACATGAATATAATTGTTTGGATTTTACTTATCTTGCTCAAAACCCACCCACGCTTATTTTCAATAAATCATATTCAAGCAACAATTCTCATAATAAATGATAAAATAGACATTAAGTCCCCCCTATATTATGATAGCTTAAAAATTAAGGGGCTATTCTGTCCTAGATTCAAACTCTTTTTAGAATATAAGTTTTGTGAATTGTACATTAAAACTTTACCCCCTCCTCTCCAAATAATATTTAAAACAAAAACAATAGCTGCACGTATTAGACGATAACCCTCTCATGTACTAAATTATAAATCTTTTAAACACATATATTACTTTAACAATAGAATTTAAATGAATATTCTCATTTTAAACTCAACACCATCATTACTTTTAACAATCATCGTTTTTTGCGTGTAATCCAGTTTTTCTGATCGTAACACGTCCCTATGTCAATTCCTTATTTTTTCTATCCATATCATATGGGGCCTTTTTCTTGGTCTCTAAAATAGATCTAGATCTCTTGAAGATTTCAATTGTTCATCTTCTGTCATCTCTTCAGGTGATTTGTTCAACCAGCGGCAAAAATATTTCTTTTCCCATCTATGTATTTCATCTCTGATGGTTTCTTGTTAGCTTTCACATAATCTCTTTATACTTTGCTAGTGAGTCTAATTTAACTAAATTGTTTTTATATTAAGTATCATGTCTAAACTTTAAATAAGTTCTGCTAGAACACCCTGAATATCACATGATCACCATTTCTTATGCTTGCTCATAACTGTTATTAAAACAGGCTCTCCATATAGTAGGCCCTCAGATCCAAGGCTCCTCACTGACGAAAGCCACAAGCTAGAAACTAGTCTCTGAGATATTGGATGAGTAGGCACTAGATAGGGATTTTATGCACAAGCCTTCTGGCATCCATTGATTACTCTGGCTTGCACTGAGTGACACTACTATATGGAGAGTTTTGCATATTTCTTTTTAATAAGAAGTTATTTTTACCAAAAGCACTCAGTCAAAAATTAATTCTATATCAATTATATGTATTATATTTGTATTAGTTTTTTTTTTTTTTTTAAGATTTGTTACTCTCAAGTTTTTTTTTTCTTCATTTTAAAAATGCCATTGAATAATTATTTAATTGTAGAACTTTTGTCTTGCTATTACCTGATAACCTTTGGAATATTTTCTGCTTCTCAGAATCAATACAACAAAAGTATTCACGTTACATTTGAAAAATGTAAATGATTCAAGTAATATCTACATTTATATTTGTTCCCTTGCTTTTTAATTACTTTATTTTAAACTTTTTGTAATATGTTACTAGAGCCCAATACAGCTTTATTAATTTAAATTTTTCTGTGTGACCCATGTAATATAATCAATGCTAATGCATTTAGATTCTTTTTTTAATTATTCAAGTTTTTTATGATGATATTCTAAATCAGGGTTTCTCGAGCTTTTTACCCCCTCCCCCTTTAGACACCCCCCCCCCCCGTTTTTAGTCAAAATTTTTCATAATCACCCCTCCATGAAATTTAAAACAAGAAAATACTTGATATTTAATCTCTTTATTTAAACTTCATAGCCCATGTCATTTTAAAAAACACTATGAATCAAAAAAACAACAACAAAGAAACAACGTGAAGCAAGTCCTCAGCCAAATAAGAGAATAAATAAACTATGTCAACCAACCATATGCTATTAAGGTAGTAGCAAAAAATTATTTGCACGGCATTTAAAAAATATATATTGTAATCCTGAGATTTTTTGTCCCTTCCCCCCAATTTAATTTCTGCCCCCAATGGAGCAATTTCCCTCCCTTGAGAATCCCTGCTCTAAATGTATTATAATTAGCCAAGCGTTGATAGCCTAGTGATTAGCACAGCTGCCTTCCAAGCAGCTGGCCCACGTTCGCTTCCCATCAATGCATTTGACATGAATATATATATTAATCTACAATTAAAATGTAAACTGCAGCTCTCTTTCACTGTTTTTTTTTTTTTAAACTTTTCTCAGTATTAAAATGTAGACTGTTGAACTATAACTGCTTTTTATGATTAGTGTATTCTTTTTGTTTAGACCGAGTTAAAAAATTTTGTAGATGATTTGTAATAATATTAATAAATACTTATAAACAAGTGTTTAGGTTATTATAATCCTTAATATCTTGGGATTTGTAATATTTGTCATGTAAACATTTTCTAAGTAACTTTGCCTATGGTTTCTTTACTTTTTATTCTACATTTTAGAAATATCTTTACTGAAATTTTTGCGGAAGTCGGGGGGGGGGGGGATTTATCAATAATGCTGAGTTTAGTGTTTGATTCAATATCTTCACTATCTCTTTATTGCTCATTATAACTTCTGTTTTTGGATTTTTTTAAGAACTTTTTTTCCTCTGTTTTTTTTTTTGTTTTGAATGAAGAAAGTTTCCGCTTCAGACCAAAAAAATTACAAAAAGAAAAGAAAATTGCTTAGAAAGTGGAAAAAGTGATTTTATATTATTGAAAGGCATTAATTACTGTAGCATTTAATACTCATTACCAATATATTCAATGTTTGCTTAGTATAGTAATTTTATATCACGCAATATATAAATCTGTGAATATTTTTTTTAAAAAGTTAAACAATTAGAAATAGAATTTAGTGTAAATTATAAAACAAAAAAAAACGTAATTTTAAAATTCAATGGCTTTCCTATGAATTAATGTCAAAATTCAAATTATTAACTTCTTTAGAATTTAAAACAGGCAAGAATCTCCATGCAGTAATGCCACTCATTGCAAGCCAGAGTAATCAATAGCTGCAAGAAGGTTTGACCATAAAATCCCTATCTAGTGTCTACTTATCCAGTATCCCCAGACTAGTTTCCAGCTTATGGCTTTCATCAGTGAGGAGCCTTGGACTGAGTGGCACTACTGTATGGAGAGTTTTGCCTGTTTTAACAGCTTGAGCAAACATAAGAAATGCTGATCATGTGGTGTTTGATTATTTAGAATTTACTAGTCTAAAGAACTTGTCGCACAACTAAAGTAATTAAAATAGTATAACTAGTCTTTTAAATGAAATGTCTCTGCATGATTAAGTTATTTGTATATTTATGTCAAGTTCTCTGTCAGATAGCAAGTTGAGATAACTGAGCATAAACTGGGACTAAGATATTGGTTATTATTTAATTAATAATTACTGATAATTATCCATTTAGAAGTAAATCAACAGTCCTTTGTAATTTTTCTAATGAACAATAACATATACATTATATATTTCATATGGTATATATAATCAAATTTTTCTTATATAATAAGTATTTGAAATATATAAAGTTGATTAAATGTTTTTTTGCATGTCATTAATATTGCAATTAGTATTTATATGGTAAAACATGCTTGAAATGCATGCCTTTTATATTCATTCACTTTGCAAATAAATTTTGTAGAGGTCCGTACTGTCGCATTTTAGGCGCATAGTCTTAAGGTTATAGCTTTAATATATATATTACTTATAACAATCTTGTTTAAATGCAATTTATCCATTCTATATAAGATATTACAATAAAATAAATGAACTAATGAATATGGTATCAATCTTATTATTATAGTTAAAATAACATAAATTAAGCTGATTAAATTAATTTTATCCAGTGATACTGACAAGTTCCATTAATAAATAAAATCAATCTGGCAAAATATCTTTTATATTCTTACTGATCAGTGAAAGTATACATTCATTTAAAAATTCAAATCATATAACAACTAAACATCACATGGTCACCATTCTTTATGCTTATGCAAGCTGATAACACAGATGCAAAACTCTCCATACAGTAGTGTTATTCAAGCCAGAATAATCAATGAATGCAGGAAGGTTTGTGCATGAAATCCCTATCTAGTGCCTATTCATTCAATATCCCCAGACTAGTTTCTAACTTGTGGCTTTCATCAGTGAAGAGTCTTGGATCTGAGAGTACTGTATTCAGATCTTAGGATCTAATGCAACCCTCCAGAAGCCATCTTTTACTTTTTTTAGTTACCTGTACAATTTTGAATCCAAATTGAAAACACAATAATGTTTTCAATTCAAGCTTATTTTCTTATATAGTCATGTAAATCTGAACTCAGTTTTCAGCATCTATACATTTTAGTGTCTTTGGTTCTTTAATAATCACAGTCACTGTATTTTCTATGTGTAAGCACAAAGATTGGTGTCTATGTGATGTTTAGTGGTTTAATACCAATCCTGCCCAATAGGATTATGGTGAGTGATTATTAAAGAACCAAAGACACCAAAATGTATAGCTGCTAAACTGAGTCAGATTTACATGACTGTACTAGCAAACGAACTTGAATTGAAAAGATGTTTTCATTTTTGACTCAAAGCTGTATAGTTAATTAAAAAAAATAAAAGATGGATTCTGGAGAGTTGCATTGGATCCTAAGATCTAGGTGCAGTGCTCTCAGATCCAAGGCTCCTTACTGATGAAAGCCACAAGCTAGAAACTAATCTGGGAATATTGGATGAATAGGCACTAGATAGGGGTGTTATGCACAAGTCTTCTGGCATCCATTGATTACTCTGGCTTGCATTGAGTGGCAGGACTACATGGAGAGTTTTACCTGTTTTAGATGTATTACACTGCAATATTCCTGAAGATTAAGGATATCCATTATTATTTCTGTCTTTGTTACAAGTTGTTGTATTTCTAGTTTTGGTATTAATAGATATCTTATTGATGGATTCTGTGTTTAATCTGTTAAACCTTCCCGCCCATATTTTTGGGAGTTTTTTAATAAATGAATTTATGATATACTTTTTTTTTTCTTCCATATTCTACAAATATGATTCCGCTATCATTTTTTCTCTATTTTAAATTTTTGTTTTTCTTTTTTGTTTATTTCTTTAAAACATTTTTTACAGTTAATATTTTTTATAATAATTTTATAATATTGTTTGGTACGTTCAAAAAGCATCTGAGATTTCATCAGATCGGTAACTTGTCAGCAACAACATCAATTATTTAATTTTAATTTATTTCAGTAAGAGGAATCAGTAAGCAATTTCTGTACTGCTTCTTCTTCATTTATTTACAATAAAACTTACATTTTAAAATTTTGCAACTTTATTATAAAGTACATCAACTTTTTATATGAGAATATAATTTTTTTATTATATTATCTTTTATAAATGTTAGTTGAAGAATTGTTTACCCAATCACATAGCCACACCTTTGAGCAAAATAAAAGCAATCCTTACGTCTTCATGTAGAACTAAATACAGTTGTCACATTTAAACAGAGGTCCCAATATCTGTCCACATCTATAAATATATCCAATCTGTCTTTATGAAAACCAACAATTAGAAATAAAATTTAAAATGTCAGTATTCTGTTATAATTCACTATAAACTCATCAACACTCCTTTAACACTTTAAGCAAATAATTTTATTTATTATAACAGTTTTGACTGTACTAGCAGTCTTCTTCAGATCTTAACTTTCCTTCTACCGTCACCTTTCCTCCATCTTTTTTTTCTGTTATAACTGCACTTACAAAGATGTAGGGGTGGCATTGTGAATATATCTGATTATTTCATTATAACCTTAATGAGGATTTTTTTTTCTTTAGTTAATGATAACTTTTTTTGCTCACTTTATTTGTGGTATTGTGGTTAGTTTATCCATTTGCCATGCTCTTGGTCTGGGATGTTGGGAAAATGAAATTGTTTTTAGACCCCCTCCCCCCAAATGTTCAAAAACCTAATCTAGCTAGCGATTCCAGATTGATTGGTAATTGGATGTTTAGCTCTAATTAATTAATGTTGTTTGAAAAACTACTCAAAATTTTCACCATCCAGCAATTAACAAATCTAGTGAATATTGTTTTCTGTTTCACTGAATTTTTTTTGACTGACTTTTCAAAATTTATTTAGCTTTATCTTTAAACCTTTACCTCTATTATCAAAATAAATTTTATTTCATGACATTATTTCATAAAATGGAGTTTGTTGTGAAAATAAACTTAATATTGAAACGAAGACCAGCACAGGGTTATCCCTTTTCTAGCTCAGCTTAGAACATGGACTAAATTCTTACAGTTAATGATATATAGATTTATTAGACTATAGATACTGGAACGGTCATTTATGTAACGTATATATTTAAGTTGCCAATACAGACAGAAAGTGGCTAAATAAACTTAGAGAGTAATAAGGTGGAGGACACAAAGATTAAGATTAAATAAAGTGTTTAATAAGCAAAATATAAAGCATATAAATATAGTGTTAAATAAGACAAATAGAAAGCACATGAATATAGTGTTATATAATAGAAATATACAGCATATAAATATAGTGTTATACAGTACGGTAAGACTTCATAAATCCTCTTGTATTTGGCTACTAGTCTTTAGTGAACGTTTTATTTAATGAACAAACTCATGCCAATAGCTGGGTAGTTAAATAATTGACAGGTGGTTAAGAGAATCAGAGTATTAGAGCATTGGAAAAAATATTTATCTAAAGATTTTTGTTTACTTATTTTATTTGAATAGGCTCGAGCCGGAACGTAGACGAACAGTGGAGATGGTTTTATATAAATACGACATAAGAGATAGGTGAACTGGTGGTTTTATATAAATACGACGTGGAAAATAGATGAACTGGTGGTTGCCTATATTCAAGAGCCCTACAGTAATCAATTGCGGTGCATTAACGGAATACCGGGCGGCTTGTTCTTTGACAAGGCTTAATGCCCCCAAGTAGTTCCGGGACACGACAACCAGCCGGGATCATTTCGAACCCCGGTGATCCAAGAGATTACCGGGAAAGAAAAACTGCTTTCATTCCCCAATGGTAGTATGGCGAGACGCTAACTTCAGCGAAGGAAAGGCATTGCCACAGACGTGAAGGACGAATACTTGAAGCGGATTTTTTTTAAAGAAATTATATAAAACCTGGAAACTATTTGTCTGTTTCTACGCCACAGGCTGAGATCCTTATCCCAATAAAAACATAGCGAAATTAAACTGAAGGTGAAAAACAATAATTAGTTAATTTTACTCTGGGACTCTTAACCCTTGGTTGACAGGCGGTAACGATAGTATCTAATTATTCAGTGAATTATTTCTCATATTATACATAACATTAAGGTAACACTTTGACACCATTATATATATATTTTAAGATCGAACCTTAGATTGCAATTATAGGACAAATTAACATAGACTACTAAAATGACTTAACATTTATCAACTCGGAATGTGAAAGAATATTTAATTCAGGAAATGAAATTACTTTTCAATTAAATTGATCATTATTACACACTAGTTTACACATAGTTGGAAATATTACTATTGGCAATGTTTGTTTATGAAATAAGCAACATAAGAAAATATAAATGCATTCAGTTGAAATATTATTACGATTAATTACAAATGTTATAAATTATTTCTAAAGACTAGAGCAGAGGGTTAAAAAGAAAAGAAAATTTACTGACAGGTTAAATAATAGCATTATAAATGATATAAAGACTTACATATGATTCACTTGATTAATAATATTAAGCACGGAAGAAAATTAAAGTTCATGTAACAAAGTTCTCTTTTTCTTCATCCAGCTTGGCTTGTAACGTAGGCGCGCATTTTTGAAAGTTATTTGTAAGGCATAGTAAATTTTGAGATTGGAAGTTGGAAATTCTGAAGTATATGAAACATGATCAAACAGCGGCACGAGGATCCATATTGGCGGGCAGAGATCAGCTCCTGGCAATTAGCCCATGAACATGGCGATTCACTGGTAAACTTCTTAATAAGATATTTGAATTATTATTAACTGCTGTGTTGTCTCGAGACTACCTCTCTCAAACACGACCAAAGTTAGAATGTCAGTTTTTTTCTAGAATTTGCCACTGCTGACCTTTCCGACTTGTTTTTGTTTTAGGCTCCGCCTACTTTCTCTAGCCTCTAGCGATGCAGCTTGACCAACAATCAATTATCTGTTTTTAGCAATCTTTTAATTTAATATGCTATTTTTAAATCGATACATTAATTACATATAAAAATTCCTTACTAATTTTGAATACAACTTAATTGCTCTGAACATTTGTGCAATTAGATTTTAATTAAAAACACTGATCAAAGGAATGTGATTTTTGATCAGTATTTTTAAACGACTTTATACAATTTTAAAACTAAAATTTAAAACAAATACGCCCGCACTGAAACTTTAAATTAAATGATATAAATTCGCAAACCACGCACACACAAATATTATTTCATGGTTTGCGACATTTATATACGGAAACTTTACATATTTATTTATAAACTATAGAATATATAACTAATTTTTATTATAATTTGAAATAGACAAAACCTCACTGCGGGCGAACAGTGGTTTGAATTACCGTACATAAAAACACTTGAAACGAAGATCGGTTCTCCGATCTGTCTGTTTCATTTCTTGTCACTTTATAAAAAAAAACAACAAAAAAAAATGATTATACATAATTTCTGGTTACATTTTCTTCATTCATTTTTTTACATAATTGATTTTTTTATTGATTTGACCTTGGAGAACAGTCTGGGTGAGGGTTTGAACTTAATATTTACAAAGGTGGGTATATTGCCGTAATTCCTTTTCTCATCATCATGTGCATGTCATAGTGGTCATTTTCCGGGTTATCATTTATTGCGATTTCTACCTTTTCCCTGGGTCGGGAGGTATATAAGGTTTATAGGTATGTCTTTTTAGATTTCTTACTAAAATAGCAAAAGCGGTCACAATATTGTGCTTTGGTATATTATTATATTGTTCATTATTAAAAGTATCTTGCTTTAAAAGAATTTCTCTAACTTTCTGTGACCTAATGGCATCCATTATAACATTTTCACTTTGGGAGTTGAGAAGTCTTTCTCCATTTTTTATGAAAGTATTTTTTTTAACATATGTCCATGCTTTAAAACAAAGTTTATTATTTCTGTTTAATGAGTTCAGCTCCTCATCAATTTTGTTCTGATCATATTTCATAAACAAATAATTATAGGTTTTATTAAAATGGGCAGCATTGTACACAACTAAAGATCTGTCCACTTTCTTCGTTTTCATATCAAGAGGCCATTCAGCATCATTTTTAAACTTTAACTTTGATGACTTCATTAATCCACTTTTCCACAGAACATCTTTATAATTATTATGAAAATATAACTTCTCATTAATTATGATTTCAGAAGATTCATCCATAACAGTATGTATTGTTCTATTAATCGGAAGATCATCGATACAGCCACTCCATTAGATGGTGGTAAACTGATATAATCACTTTGGGATGGGCTGGCTTGCAGTAAATTTGAAACCACCATTTCCTCAGTACTTTCTTCATTCTTGGCTAAATCTGCTAGAGTAAAACTTTGGCTATGAGTAATCTCTGTCAAATCTAATTCCTTACATTTTTGTTGAGTCGAGTTGGCATTTGTATTCATTAATCCAATCTCATGGGGTTCCAACCTTATTTTAGTTGGTTGAGGTTCTGTGTCCTCTGCTCCACTCCTCGCACTATTGCTTTCCTTGCTGTCCTCAACTTCCCCGGGGTGGCCTGGTCATCTTCATTTTCCATTCCTGGGTCTTCAGAGGGATTTATTTCTTGCTGACGCTTTGCACTTTCTAAATTTGAGTTGGCTCGGATGCCTCGTGCTTCGTCGATCCTTTCCAGCCTCTCCAACATCATCATCATAATCTTCCTGTACTCTCTCCCCTCTCTGAGGATCGCGTTAAACTTCGCATCGCGATCGTGCTCCCTCTGTTTGTTTCCTTCTATTTCTGCCATTTCTGCTTCGTTTTTACTGATAAATGTCTTCAACATAAAAATTCGCTTTGTACAACGCTTTGATTTTTTTATATATATCATAAAAGGTACTGATCCCTGCTCCTTGTGCCAAATCCTCCTCCGCTGCTGATACTGTTTGTGTGGCTTACTTCCTTTCTCTCTTTCTTCCTTCGCCTACGTTCAGTCTGGTTTTTGTTATCTACGTTTTTTTTCTTTATTTAGGAATATCATATGACATGTCTAAAATCATTACTAAAAATATACAGGGAAAAAAAAAACTTTCTTTCACCCAGTTCGCACTGTTCTCCTCAGTCCTATAATACATACATATTCATAATGGGTACATAACATAGTATTTTTTTTTTGTATTTCTGTCAGTAATTCTCTCTTTTTATATATGCCACCCTACTCTCTTTTAAAACAACACTCGCCACTGCTGTATGGACAAACATGTTTGCTGACAAATTTATTTGATAGGCGCCAGCCAGCAACATGTGACCAATAGATAATTTAATCTACTGATCCCCAAATATATACTTTTATATGACCTAATAATTTTTGATTTAAGATTTATATATGCAAAAAAAAATTTAATACTGACTCCGGTAAGGTTTTTTTTTTTTTATATTACAACATATATATGCACACACGTTTTTATTTTTAAAACACAAGAATAATCCTACTTCTTTCTTCTTTTTTCACAAAAAATATTTTTCACAACAAACGAAAATATATATACGTACACAAATATATATACGCGTACACGTTTTTATTTTTTTAGAACTGGACTTAATTCTACTTCTTTATTTTTTTCATATGATTTAAACGACAAGAATGAACTCACAAAAACATTATGGAATAACTCATTTATTTTAATTAATTACACTCACGAATTGCTTCCGCTCTCTTTTCAAAAAAAAAAATCTTCACTCTGACTTAACAATATTTGGGAGTACTATATACTGAACCTTTGTGTGAGGGAAAAAAAAATTTTATACATTTGTTTTATTACTATAGTTTTCACTTGCGCATTTTAATACGCCAAATACGTATCAATATTATGACAAACGACACAAAAAAAATTGAATATTTTTATCATTTAACTGTTTCCTTCCGTTCACTCTGCAGGGTGTGGGAGATTTCTTCCATCGAGCACCACGGAGGGCGTCCAAAAATATAATAACTGTACCGGTATAAATCCACCACGCTTACTCATACACAGTACCCGAGTTCAAACCCAGTCCACGTTTAAGAATAAATTCCCAAAACGCCAACTGAATTCAAACCCAAACCCCGGCATGACCAACCGATGATGACTTTACACCAGCACAGGGTTATCCCTTTTCTAGCTCAGCTTAGAACATGGACTAAATTCTTACAGTTAATGATATATAGGTTTATTAGACTATAGATATTGGAACGGTCATTTATGTAACGTATATATTTAAGTTGCCAATACAGACAGTAAGTGGCTAAATAGACTTAGAGAGTAATAAGGTGGAGGACACAAAGATTAAGATTAAATAAAGTGTTTAATAAGCAAAATATAAAGCATATAAATATAGTGTTAAATAAGACAAATAGAAAGCACATGAATATAATGTTATATAATAGAAATATACAGCATATAAATATAGTGTTATACAGTACGGTAAGACTTCATAAATCCTCTTGTATTTGGCTACTAGTCTTTAGTGAACGTTTTATTTAATGAACAAACTCATGCCAATAGCTGGGTAGTTAAATAATTGACAGGTGGTTAAGAGAATCAGAGTATTAGAGCATTGGAAAAAATATTTATCTAAAGATTTTTGTTTACTTATTTTATTTGAATAGGCTCGAGCCGGAACGTAGACGAACAGTGGAGATGGTTTTATATAAATACGACATAAGAGATAGGTGAACTGGTGGTTTTATATAAATACGACGTGGAAAATAGATGAACTGGTGGTTGCCTATATTCAAGAGCCCTACAGTAATCAATTGCGGTGCATTAACGGAATACCGGGCGGCTTGTTCTTTGACAAGGCTTAATGCCCCCAAGTAGTTCCGGGACACGACAACCAGCCGGGGTCATTTCGAACCCCGGTGATCCAAGAGATTACCGGGAAAGAAAAACTGCTTTCATTCCCCAATGGTAGTATGGCGAGACGCTAACTTCAGCGAAGGAAAGGCATTGCCACAGACGTGAAGGACGAATACTTGAAGCGGATTTTTTTTAAAGAAATTATATAAAACCTGGAAACTATTTGTCTGTTTCTACGCCACAGGCTGAGATCCTTATCCCAATAAAAACATAGCGAAATTAAACTGAAGGTGAAAAACAATAATTAGTTAATTTTACTCTGGGACTCTTAACCCTTGGTTGACAGGCGGTAACGATAGTATCTAATTATTCAGTGAATTATTTCTCATATTATACATAACATTAAGGTAACACTTTGACACCATTATATATATATTTTAAGATCGAACCTTAGATTGCAATTATAGGACAAATTAACATAGACTACTAAAATGACTTAACATTTATCAACTCGGAATGTGAAAGAATATTTAATTCAGGAAATGAAATTACTTTTCAATTAAATTGATCATTATTACACACTAGTTTACACATAGTTGGAAATATTACTATTGGCAATGTTTGTTTATGAAATAAGCAACATAAGAAAATATAAATGCATTCAGTTGAAATATTATTACGATTAATTACAAATGTTATAAATTATTTCTAAAGACTAGAGCAGAGGGTTAAAAAGAAAAGAAAATTTACTGACAGGTTAAATAATAGCATTATAAATGATATAAAGACTTACATATGATTCACTTGATTAATAATATTAAGCACGGAAGAAAATTAAAGTTCATGTAACAAAGTTCTCTTTTTCTTCATCCAGCTTGGCTTGTAACGTAGGCGCGCATTTTTGAAAGTTATTTGTAAGGCATAGTAAATTTTGAGATTGGAAGTTGGAAATTCTGAAGTATATGAAACATGATCAAACAGCGGCACGAGGATCCATATTGGCGGGCAGAGATCAGCTCCTGGCAATTAGCCCATGAACATGGCGATTCACTGGTAAACTTCTTAATAAGATATTTGAATTATTATTAACTGCTGTGTTGTCTCGAGACTACCTCTCTCAAACACGACCAAAGTTAGAATGTCAGTTTTTTCTAGAATTTGCCACTGCTGACCTTTCCGACTTGTTTTTGTTTTAGGCTCCGCCTACTTTCTCTAGCCTCTAGCGATGCAGCTTGACCAACAATCAATTATCTGTTTTTAGCAATCTTTTAATTTAATATGCTATTTTTAAATCGATACATTAATTACATATAAAAATTCCTTACTAATTTTGAATACAACTTAATTGCTCTGAACATTTGTGCAATTAGATTTTAATTAAAAACACTGATCAAAGGAATGTGATTTTTGATCAGTATTTTTAAACGACTTTATACAATTTTAAAACTAAAATTTAAAACAAATACGCCCGCACTGAAACTTTAAATTAAATGATATAAATTCGCAAACCACGCACACACAAATATTATTTCATGGTTTGCGACATTTATATACGGAAACTTTACATATTTATTTATAAACTATAGAATATATAACCAATCCCTATTATAAACCAAAATAGACAAAATCTCACTGCGGGCGAACAGTGGTTTGAATTACCGTACATAAAAACACTTGAAACGAAGATCGGTTCTCCGATCTGTCTGTTTCAATATAGGGTCAGGTGGCATTCAGTAAATAAAGCATTTAAAATGATCTATTTAAAGAGAAAAATAATATTTTTTTCCAAATTGAATAGATTGACTCCTTTATTATTTTTAAAATTTTCTTCCATAGCGTAAGCTTGTGGTTAAAACACCTGTAGAGGTCCCTACTATTGCATTTTATACGCATATTATCGAGGTTATAGCCTCAGTAAATATTATTTTTAAAATTGTATCACCATTTTAATTGTCTTTGTAAATTATTTTAAATCTTTACATTATGTTTATTTTATAATAATACAAGAAAATTTATATTAATATGACAGCAATCATTTTGAAGATCTTTACTGTATCGGTATTGTTTATAAATAGTCAATAATAGTATACTTTAAAAAAAATCTAAGAATGAATATTAGTATAACATATAATTTTTATTACAGATTATTGATAACAGAGTTGAAAACTTAGTTTTCATTAGTTGAGACAATTTAAAGATTAAATGCTTTAATGATTTTTTAATTGTAAATAAAACAATTACTTATAACAAATTCTCATTTGTAGAATTAAATATTTGCAAATTATTTATTAAATAATGATTTTATAAAAATGTTAAAATAATATTTAATAGATAAATTGTTTTAAACAATATTTAAGTAATATTTTTATATTAATTTGTAAATAAAGTTTAATTATCCAATATTTTTGGGTATTAATCTAGTCGGCTATCTCCATTCTGTTTTCTTTTCTTTTTTAAAAAAAACACAGCATCTACATCAAATAATTCTGGGATAATTAATCAATACGTTTAAGAGTCAACTTATGTAGTTAAGATATAGATTCATAAAGAGTTTTAAAAAAGTACAACAGAAAATGAAAAGATAAAAAAGGGAACAACATTTTCCTGGCACTATGCATTACAATAAATACTTTTTTTAACCACTAAACATCACATGATCACTATCTCATACTAGCCCATAATTGTTATTAAACAAGGCAAAACTCTCCATACAGTAGTGCCACCCATTGCCAACCAGAGTAATCAATGGATACCAGAAAGCTTGTGCATAAAATCCCTATCTAGTGCCTCTTCATCCAATATCCCCAGACTAGTTTCTGGCTTGTGGCTGGAGGGTTGCATTAGATCCTAAGATCTAGGTGCAGTGCTCTCAGATCCAAGGCTCCTCACTGACGAAGGCCACAAGCCAGAAACTAGTCTGGGGATATTGATGAGTAGGCACTAGATAGGGATTTTAAGCACAAGCCTTCTGGTATCCATTGATTACTCTGGTTGGCACAGGATGGCACTACTGTATGGAGAGTTTTGCCTTGTTTACTTTTTTTTAACTTGTTAGAAATTAATTTTAAAATTAACTTCCTGTTTTTCATTGATCATATTATGTTTTTAGTTGAAAAACAACAGAAGGCATTAGACTTGTAGGTGTTCAATTGCTTTATTTATTTATTTTTAGTTTTTAATTTGAAAAAAAAAATGAAAAAATAAACTTCCTTACTTTCTTCATTTACAGATTTCAGGTCATCTATAATGGAGAAAAGAAAGGTAAAGAGGAGTTTAAAGCCATTTTGTATTGTCCATGCATGCTACCAATAAATTATTCAGTTCAGTACAAAATTGATGATGTCTTTTATTTTTGGATTTTTATGAAGTCAAAAAGTAAACATCTATTGGGGGGTAATGGAATCCAAATCAATAAGAAAGAAATTTCATTTTTTAAGCTTTTTTTTTTATTAATTTGTTGTTGATGTTTCAAATCCGATCAGTTCATTTTTATTTGGATTGTTGGTTTGATTTATACTTTGTATTGAATGTTGTTAATAATTATTGTTTTCATCAAAGTCAACAATACTTCTATGATTTACCATCTTTCTTCCTTTTCCCTCCAATAAAGAAGAAATTTTTAAATTTTAATGATAGATAATGAGAATAATAATTTTCAAAACAAATCTGTAAATTACAAATACTAAAAGAGGTTGTTTGAAATTATATGTCAATTAATTTTGTAAGTCAAAATAGTATTACAATGATAAATTCAAAGAAACCTTGAAAACTTACAATTGACCATATTTTGTCTGAACCAACCCTAGCACCTCTCTGAGGAGTGCCAGAGCATGAAACCATGGTCAGAGATTGGGGGGAGAGGGGTCCTGACAGAGATATTTTAAATGCTTTCTCTAGCTAAGCATTTATCACAAAGCTTGTTGAGGAATAGGCAATCCTCATTATTTATAACTTACAAGCTTAAGAGAGTAGGGCCATGTGATCTATGACTTATTTTGACTGATCATATTTTTCTCTCATCCCCCCCCCCCCCCAGTCACTTCCATTTTGTCAAAACCAAAGTAGAAATTGAAAAGACATAATACTAAAAGTATCAACGAAAAATAATGTTTAGATTCTACCTTGAATTTATAAATTACATAGTATTTCCATAAATTCCTTTTCCAAATCCAAAGAATTTTCATTTAATCGATTAATCATCCCAGTATTTTTTCATGACTTAAAAGCAGTGTTTTTTTTTTTTAAAAAAAAAAACAAAAAACAAAGAGGAAATTGAATGTAGATAGCCAACTAAATTGATATTCAATTTTGATTAAAAAATGAAGAATTAAATGCAATGTGGTTTTTTACCAGGTTAACTTTTGATTCAATGTTTCAATATATTTTACTTGATAAATTTTTTAATAATGATGTTTATATATTAAATTGGTTATTAATTTGATTTTTGATACGAAGCACAGATTTTTCTGTTATCCAATAACTTTTGATATTAAGTGAATCTTCTCCAAATATCCTACTTTGTTATAAAGTAACTTTATATTCAGAAGCTTTGCTAAAGGCCTTAGAAGGAAATTTGTTTGAAATTTTATGATTTTTTTACTTAAAAACAAATTTTGAAATGTAATAATATTGTTATATAGTTCTATTAAAAGAATATTAATAATTATAGAGTCAGTTGCTCTGGTGTCTCATGCCGTTTTTTAGACCAATTCAAATTTTTATTTAATTTTTTCAAATTCATTTAATTGTCAGTAATAGCACACAGGTTAATATATAACACAATATTTCAAGTGACATTCTTCTCCTTTCTTCGGTTGTTACTGATCTAGGATGGGAATCAAACTTGGAATAAATTCATGAATAATGAATTTAAGGCTAATGGCCTAGTTGGGTTAAAGCATCACCTTAAATCCAATATTCCTGAATTTAAAAGTTCTGGTTGTGATTCCATATTTGTACTGTCATTGATCAGACCAGAAAAATGTGAAGAAGAGAAAATAATATCCCTCAAACATTGTGTTATATATTAACCTATGTGTTATTACTAAATGCCGAAGGTATTTGAAAAGTTTAAATAGAAAGTTTGAATTTTTCTAAAAACATTTAACATTTAATTTTAGGTGATGGAAATAATCCAACATATATAATTGCTATACATATTGTAACGATATATAAATATGTCGTTACATTAATTTAAAATAAAAACTTAAAAGTTCGCAAATAAAAGTAAAAAACTAAACGCTAAAATTAAAATGTTTGTTAAACGTATATACATTCGCACAGATGCCAAACTTTAAAAATATTTTTTTTTAAAAAAACAAATAAATAAGTATTTGAACGTACTTTTTTATAAAAAAAAGTACAAGATTTAAAAATAAAAACAGGTATTAATTAATTCTTGTAATCTGTAAATGGAAATGATTGTTTATAAATTGTTTGAAAAGCAAGCTAGCCTTGGGCTCTTGTATAATTAAAATGATCTGATGAAAGATAGATAAGAAAATAAAGAGAAATTAGCTTGACCAATGGAAGCACTAAGCCTTGGCTCGGACCCTAACGAAAGTGATGGATTAGTGACGTTTTGTTGATTGAATCCGTGTGGATAATATAAAAAGGGAAATACAGTTTTTTCTGACAGTTCCAGCGTTTTGTGTTTGAGAGATGTGGTAGGACGCACATACCACACTCTCTATTTAAAAAAAAAAAATGAAAAGACTGTGATACCTTGAACCAGCTATTGCCATCTCCAGAACATTATCTTCCAATGGAGGCATCGCGGGAATTAAAAGCAGAAACCTGGACTCTTCTACCGTGAGCTATGAACTTTACAAATTAACAACAACAACAAAAAAGTAATTAAGAACTTTCGTCATTGTTTTTTTTAAAGATTCAGCTAATTTAAATTTTAAAATGAACTCTTATTTGATTTTCAAATTAATAATTGATTGTTTAAATTTATATAGTTAAGTTTTGCTAAAATCATTTCCATTTTATTATTTTTA
Organism: Epiperipatus broadwayi; assembly: GCA_028023455.1. Lineage (NCBI taxonomy): Eukaryota > Metazoa > Onychophora > Udeonychophora > Euonychophora > Peripatidae > Epiperipatus > Epiperipatus broadwayi. The sequence goes on along the minus strand of JAQFVV010012508.1, from coordinate 771,554 downwards.
TTTGTAATAATATTTATTGTAGAAATTATTAAATGCATTACATTTAAGTTGGGTATAGACGTTGCATAGATTCGTTAGCGGTTGATTATGTTGTGGTTTTCACAGTCGATTAGAACATATAAGTCAACAATGTCACTGCGGTGTCTTATGATGAACACCAAAGGGTCTCCTGTATTCCCTCAGCAATTGACGTTATCGATTGACTTTGTATTTTGATCGGTTGTGTTTAATTTGGAATGTTTTTGACCGTGGAATCTGTGCAGCCGATCTATACTCGACATTATAAAACAAATTGTATAAAAATAATCTGTGCGAACGTATTTAAATGTTAAATTTAAGTCGGGCGTGAATGGCTATATAGTTTTGTAAAGTTATATTAAGGGAGGGTAATCTTAGGTTATTCATTTCGTAGTTGAATTGGTTCAATGGATTGGATATATTTGTGTAATTGTAGATGTAGTATGAGATCCGCTACGGGCAGGATTATATATATATGCCACACACCTTCTGTTTGCCTATGGATGGGTTTGTAAGACGGCAAAGGACCGCAGTCCATTCCTATGGAGTTTTATGTTTATTGTTCTACTCGCCAACAGATGTAACATTCCTGTTGGTGGAGAGACAATGTCTTCTCTAATTCTACTTACTGATCAGATGTACATTCCTGACAGTATAGTATTTTGTGTTGTCGTATTTTCATGCTACATTGAATACATAAATGTATCAGATGGATTGGCGCCGGTTTGATTGCGAAATTTGTTGCCTAAGGTTAAATCAGGGAAGAATATTTTCTTTTCAAATGCAGATCTATGTAGTCTATTCATACTCGACTCACTAAATAAATATTAAACTCATGGTTGTAATTTACTTAAATGTAAAACTAAAGATTAATAGAAAAATCTAAAATGTTGAATTTATTCCTCAAAATTTAAATGTTATTTTATATGTGCGTAAATAAATATTTTTATGTGTTAATTTCTGGCAGTGGCTTTTATTCTTTTATATTTAAGATATAAAATTTATATTTTATTATCTCTGCTACTCCACTGAGCTAGTGACTTGGGCTAACGATCTGAATATTTAAATAAAGTGGAATCTTAACAGCGCATATCTGCCTACTCTATAAATTTTTCTAGGTTTAAATGCCTAGATGGCGCCCTGTGGAGCAGATATCATATTTTGCGGTTAGATTCAATCTTCACTTTGCATTTCGATCGTTATAATATGTATGTGTGTGTCTATTGTGTACACTATGAACTAAGAAATGACAGCATAAAATAATATATATTTTTTAATCTTGGGTGAAAATGTGGTCATGAAGGTCATGGGTAGCGGGAGGGTGGGGCGTACTATTAATTATGGATACTTAGCATAACCATATTTTTTAATTTTCGTTTTTTAATAGAATAATATACGGTATTTGTTTTGAATTAGAAAATGAATGCTTACATCGTTTGCTCGTGATGAAATGGAGAAAAAAATCCATATACAAGTTTGAAAAGTTGCATAAATAAATACAATAAGAGATGAATAAATATAAAACAATTAAATTATTGTTTTGGTTATTAATAATCTTATTATATTTCTTGCCAGTATAGAACTTTCTGCTACCTTTTCATACAATGTTCAAATGTATATGTGTGTGCACATTTTTTGTTCTTAGTTTTATCAAAGGAATGGTCGGCCATACCCTATCTCCAATAAGGATAATCTTTTGGTAGAAATTATGCAAAGTGACTACAAAGTGGCTGCTAGTATGACTCTAGGTGGACCTGATCCAAGTGACTCCAATGCTGCTAGTGTTAAGTTTACTGTAAGGAGATCGGGAGATTACAAAATTTCCATCATGATAGGGACACAGCACATCAAGGGGAGTCCCTTTCTTAAACAGTTTGTATCAGGTGAGTTTTAATTGGATTTGTTTTGATTTCTGTGCTATTGCTACCATCCATTACTCAGAAAATCAGATCACACTATCATCCATTTTCAGGTCAACTTAAACATAAACACATGGAATAACATATATATAATACAAGTATATTGTCTATATTGAACTTAATGCAATTAAAAGGGATTTGAACTTAGTCTTTTAAGCTCCCTACAACTGTCTAAACCATCCTATTCAACCTATATACATGATCACATACATGTGAAGAAGATAAATGACCTCTAATGTATGTATTTCATGCTGAACCAACTGATGATTGCTGATTCAGCACGAAATATGTTTATTGAAGATCATTTATTCTTTTTCACATGTATGTGATCATGTGTATCAGTGTTATATGATGGAGTTGATAGATGTAGGGGGCTTGAAAGTCTGAGTTCATATATACATACACATATATGAGACATAGTTTGAATATATTTATAACATCCATTTCACCATACATTCCTGAAACATACGAACAGATATTTGTGGAAAAGACAAGTGACCTTCAAAATGTGCTTTTTATGATGAACCAAAAGTCATCAATTGACCCAAATCTCAATTTCTTATATGTTTCTATCATTTGTTCAGTATTTATTAATGCCAAATTATTACAGTTTGTACACGTGCTAAACTTTTACCACTCATAACTATGACACCAACGACAAGTCATTTATTAAAGTAGATATTAACTCTAGTCCAGATATAAACTTTAAATCTCAGGTCAAAAATAATACATTTGCTTTCGTACTGAGGTGTCGGCATTTAATCATCCCATGTTGACAGTGTGATAACTTTTACTACTCTACTCTCCTGCAAATTAAGCGCTTATCACACTGTCATGCGAATATCAACAGATTCGCTTACAATAAAACTTTTTCATCAACCCATTTCACAGCAAACTTCTGATATAAAAACTTCTTTGGGTGCATGTTGAGTAACATACATGTAAATAAGGGTGGGTGGGGGGGGGTTAATTGTGACAGACTTGTTAACCATGTAGTAGTAATAGCCCATAGTGAATATGGGCTCAATAATATGCTTTGTATGATATTTAAAATTTACGGAAAGTGTAAGATGGAAATAATTGTTAATAAATCTAAAACGGTGAAAATAGTTAGAAAGAAGTAAAGATTAAAAATAAGTATTTGTCAGGAAATTATAGGTCAGGGTTTTTTTTAAAATATTTGGATAATTGGATAACTGATGATGAAAGTTGCAGTAAAGATCTTAGGGGAACATTTTTAATGGTTAAACAAGCTTTTAATAAGGGTAGAATGTTATTTTGTGGAACACTGAAATTATTGTTAAGAAAAAAGTTTATCGAGTCTTTTGTTTGGAATATTACTTTTTGTAGATAGATCAAAGGAAAGTCAGAAGAAAAACTTGAAGGTTTTAAAGATGTGGATTTGAAGGATAATGGAAAGAATAAATTGGAAAGATAAGATCAGATATGTAGAAGTGTTAAAAAGAATAAATAGGGAAAATATTGTTTGGGGGAGAAGGAGAATACTTATGAAGAGAAAGAACTGTATTGGGTATGGGTCTTTATGAGGAAATACTAGAATAAAGAAGTTGACTGATAATTGTAAATGTGGAACAAGAGTCAGAAAGTCTTTGAAAATGAAATTTGTTTTAATATGTAAAATTTCTCTTTTAGCATGTAACTGGTGATGATGATAAAAGCAAGAATTACGTGTCAATTTTTTAGAACTAAACCAAATTACAAGCATCAAATTAAATAGAGAATCAGTCTCTTAGAAGTTGATATTAATTGATCTGTAAAATTAATCTCAGTTCAAATCAACAATTTTAAAAAAGGCTATGCAAAAATGTTAGTCGATTCTGCATACCCATTAGGAAAAAATTATGTCTCATGGTATACAAATTTTACATAAAGTCCTAGTGATAAACTGAAGTTATATACCTTCATATTTTTTTTTTTTTTATAGTTTCTCCAATAACGATCATCAACATTTTTAAGTGGAGCAACATAATTATTAGGAAAATCCACTGGAAACTAGCATACTGAATAAATAATTTTATTTTGTATATTCTCAATTGTGAGTTAGAAATAACGGTACCATTAAGTTTTCAAATGGAGAGATCCGAACATAAGTGTCTATTACATGCGTGACAATGTCATTAGAGGTGTTACGTGAATGTATTACAATGTATTGAAGGTTTGTTGTCTCACATTGTTTTAAAATGTGTATGTGACTATTTCAAGATGTTGTTAACTTTTTTTAAATGTGACACTACCTAAAATACAAATGGTGCATCATACATGTATGGTAATCGTTTTGTTGAGCCACATAAATTTTGAGAAGTCTCCCCATGACTATCATGATCATTTTTAAAATACCGGAAATGTTAACAGTCTCTATACTCACAATTTTTTATATAATAGATTGCATTGATAAATTATGTAAAATGTTTAAGGCCAACCAAGGTCAGCCATATTTGTTTTGTTGTTCATCTTTAAGTAGTCTGAAATGCAATAATAATGTAGATATACATTAAAAGCTTTAATTATGCTTTTATTGATATTTGTTATAACATTTTTATTTGTATAAAATCTACCTTAATAGAAATGTAAATATATGTTTGATTTATTTTAATATTAAACTCAACCTTAAACTAATTCCTCATTTCTTAATTTGAGATGCACCTCAAATGTTCAGGATTTTGTACTTCTTGCCTTGTTTTGTCTGCAAAAACATACATATTTGGCATTCTTCAGATCTAAGAATCTCTGAGATAGGTAAAAATAAGTTATTTCTTATTTAAACAGTAAGGATTTTTCATCATAACACATGAGTGGTCTTCACTTTTATAGTATATTTTTATTATTGGAACATCTATCTTCCATACATCAAGTAATAACTCAGATTTGCTCTTAGTAGCTGTATATTTATATATATATATTGATGGTTTTAAGTTAAAAAGTTAACTACCGATATATTTTTTTCTTTTGATAATGAAGATGTTTTTTGTTGATTCAGTTCAACTTTTCCAAAGCCGGTGAACTTTCACTTGATCTAGAAATTATGTAATATTTTATTATTTTCATTTCAGAACTTTTTATTACATCTTAAAATATAAAATAAATTACTTCCCGTAAAATATAAATAAAAAATATTAACTTAAAAGGTGAAGTTAAAAAAGAGAAGTTATAAATAAATATAATAAAAATAAGCTAAACGTTTTCGAGGATCCATGCCTCATAATCATAGCTTTCTTAAAAATACATAATAAAATATATACAAAGATATATAAAATTAGCATGTGTTACGTGGACCATTTCTTCGATATATCAAAGCAAGTGTCTTTTCTATTTATAGCATTAATATTTCCATTAATATAGAATGCTTCTTTTATTTTCCTCTTATGATCATTTGATTCAGTGCATAAAATTACAGGATTGGAAAGAATAAAATTGTGTCCAGATTTCATGGAATTCTCCAAAAATACAGAAGATATATTGTTGTTCTTCTGAGCTCTCTTGTAAGTGTACATGTGTTGAGCAAGCCTAGTATTAACAGTAGCTTTAGTTTCACCATAATATACAGCAAGACATTTTTTTGATCGTTCATTCACCCCACATATAGTTTATTCCATTTCATGTCCTCAAGAAAAATGTCTTGCTGTATATTATGGTGAAACTAAAGCTACTGTTAATACTAGGCTTGCTCAACACATGTACACTTACAAGAGAGCTCAGAAGAACAACAATATATCTTCTGTATTTTTGGAGCATTCCATGAAATCTGGACACAATTTTATTCTTTCCAATCCTGTAATTTTATGCACTGAATCAAATGATCATAAGACGAAAATAAAAGAAGCATTCTATATTAATGGAAATATTAATGCTATAAATAGAAAAGACACTTGCTTTGATATATCGAAGAAATGGTCCACGTAACATGTGCTAATTTTATATATCTTTGTATATATTTTATTATGTATTTTTAAGAAAGCTATGACTATGAGGCATGGATCCTTGAAAACGTTTAGCTTATTTTTATTATATTTATTTATAACTTCTCTTTTTTAACTTCACTTTTAAGTTAATATTTTTTATCTTAAAATATAATATATAAAGCTTTGTAATACGGTAATTAACGGAATCTAAGACAAATTATCTAGAATTTTAGATTACGGTGAAAAAATAGTTTGAATAACTATTATGAAAGACTTCTTACAATCTTGTATTCTTCATAATGATGTATTGATCAAAAAATTCTCATAATTTATCAATCTATACTTGCGATATATCTCCACCCACATTCACCAGTTATCATGCTTGATAAACAAAGAAAATCATACTAATATATCCTCACTATTTTAACTGAATTTATTTATTAACCTTCAGTTTCTTAGTTGCTTTATTTCACTTTGGGCTTTTATCGGCTTATTATCTATATCTTTATTTAAAAAACCTTCTACATTGAATGTCTAGATCATATCATGTCCAAAACCTTGCCATTAGTGAAGTATTTTTTTAATTTGTAGTTTTTTTACGAAGTCCAATCCAAATTGCAATGATCAAGCCAATTACATTAACTGCGACAGCTGTTTATGATTTAGATAATCTAAAATATCTATTTCTGAAATACAAATCTATTATTTTAGTGAAAAAAATTTTTTTAAAATTAACTGATCACATCTTCTGGATTGAGAATTTTATAAATATTAATGTTTAAGCATTTATTTTTATATGATGCTATGCATACAATTGTATTACATTCAAAGATCAGCCTTTCAAGCTAATTGTGCATTCGTCTTCTGCGAGTGTTAAATAATAAATGAATACTTCACTCTATATTCATTCCAACATCGTAGATAGTAATTTAAAGTGAGAATTCTACTCTCACGCTTTACTCAACAATACTTCAGATTTGCTCATATAAAAGAATTTGAGTCATAGGAATGAGAGGATTCCTTTTATTCCTGCATAAATACTATATCTTGTATTGTAGAGTGACGTATTCATTTATTATTTAACACTCGCAGAAGACGCATGCACAATTAGCTTGAAAGGCTGATCTTTGAATGTAAATATTAATGTTATTTTTCAATGAACGAAACTAGCATTAAGAATTAAGCCATTTTTTATCCTTTTTTTTACATTTAAAATACAAATTTTTTTTTTCCTGTCTTATACAGTATGGAAAGTGTGATCTATTTTACCCATACAGGAAAAGCCTGATTTCCCACATTTTCTAATGTCATGGAACCTAGATTGAAATCAGAACATTAAGATTGTCCGAAGGTTTGCGAAGATGGCATTTTACTTGTAGTTATGTGTTGATCTATTTCCGTCATAGAGTTGAGTTGTTACCTGGTTTTAGAAAAATTCAAACTTTATTTATACTTTTCCAAATGCATTCACTTCTTAATAATCCTAATAATTTTTAAGAAGTCTGTAAATAAATAATAGCTATTGGATACATAATGTTGAGAATATAAACTTATTCACGGAGCAACTCCGTCTCAATATGTTATCACAGTAAATCAGATTCTCAAAGAGTCATTTTAAAATAATTTGCAAACAACACTCGCACAGATTAGTATTGGGCACAGTGTTTACAGATGATACTTTTCTCGCCTCTTCTTCAATGATTGCTGGCTTGATTAGTGACAGACGATCTTGGGAATTGAATCAGTAAGTTGTATATTTATGAATACTGAATTTATGTGTTGCTCTAACCGCTTAGAATGTTTTCTCCAAAGCAGCACTTAGTAGAAATTTTCTATACTTCTTTACAAAAGTCCTCCTGATTTCTTCATTTTTTATTTTATTTTAAGACAAAATCAGTTAGTGATGTTCAATCATTAGGGATTATCACATCTGTCATCATTAATGTATTAAATGCTTCTTTAAACTTACTTTATACATTTTTTATGACCATTATTTTTATGGTATTTACTCAAACATGCATTCATCGGTACATTCATGTTCTGCTATTTTGTACCCATCTATCTTTTCCTCTATCAATTATTCTTCATTAGGATCATTAGTTTTACCAATATATTAAGATTTTATAGAGGTTAGTATTTCTCACAATACACCATAGCTTCGGAAAGCTATTCTTATACCACATTAATTGCAGCCTATTTGATTAATTAAAAAATTACCATAACCTAGTTCATCTCTTGGTTTAATAAACATCACATGGTCACCATTTTTATGCTTACACAACCTGTTAAAACTGTAGCAAACTTTCCATACAAAGGCTTTCACTGGGTGCCATTACTATATGGAGAATTTACTACTATCATAAATTCAGTATTCCCAAATCTTAAGGTTAGCTTGTTCAATTCCTGTGCCACTCTGTCAGTGGCAGTACAGCAACATCTAAAGAAGAGAGATAAACAATACTGGCGAAATGTTGTTTTTTAACTAATCTGTATTTAAAATTAAATTGAGAGACTGCAAACCTCTCGCGCTCATTACTATAAATAAGTTTGAATTTTTTTAATATCATTTAAAAATTCTTCTAGATAATGGAAATAGTCCAACATATAACTACCACTTATAATTGCATAATTATGTTCATCATAACAAATTAGTTTTGGAAATAAATACATTTTTGTTAAATATTTTGTAATGTTAAAGATCCCAACTATACAATTAATGCCGAAATATGGTTCATCAAATGAAACTCTAATATTTCCAACAAATTAATTTTTTCGTCCATTTTCTTTTTACTGTTTTAAGAGTTTTTTATGATTCTAACTTCTAATTTAATTAGCATCTCATTTGGTAACAAAAAGATAAAAATAAAAACCGCCACTGATGTTAAAATTACAAATATAAGAAACGGATTAGTGATGATATCATGTCAATGGTATAATGATTAAAATAACTTTTGAATACACTATGTAATGTCATTTGTAATAATTATTGTAAAAGTACTCAATAAACTATTGAATTATAAATAAAGATAAATGTAATGCATGAAATATTTTTAATATGAAAATAGTTGGTGCATAAAGTTAATGTTGACATAAACATGATGAAGTGAAATGATATCGAGAAGAAAATATATACATATATGTGCAATCTGTAAGCTTTACCCTTAAGAAATTCTAAATTCAAGTGAATTACAAATTATCTAAATAATTAATTACTTACATTGTACTATTTTTTTAGGTCCTCTTGATCCTTCAAAAACTGGTTTTGTCCATCACAGTTCCACCATAATGTGTTCTCAGGGTGTTACATATCCTTTATTAATCGAACCTAGAGATGAATATGGAAATCTTTGTTCCTATCGTCCTGGCATTGATCACACCAAAGGCTACCATATAGAAGTTAGAAAGGTAATATTATCATTTTTTAAGATTATATTTTTTAATGAAATATATAGTGAGTACAAATTTTGTTTTAAATATAAAAAAAATTAATTTTGTTTATCTGAATCTGTTTTGAAATTATTGTTTTTTTTAGTTTGTCGCTCTCAAATTTTTTACATTTAGAATTACTGCTAATAAAGGATTATAACTTGCTGAAAAATGTAAGATTTCAGTGAAAATATTAATTTTCAATAAGACAAACAGATTATTAGACATCACATGATCACCATCTCCTATGCTAGCTCATAACTGTTATTAAACATGGATTCATCAAGGTATGACCCAGGGTGGTCATATTATAAAGAATATTTATGTAAATAAGCATTTATTTTATAAAGCGCTATGTTTATAAATTGTAATACATTAAAGATCAGCCTTTCAAGCTATTGTGCATGCGCTTTTTATGAGTGTTAATAATAAATGAATACTTTCATTCCCAACACAAGATAAAGTATTTATGAAAGAATAAAATGAATCCACTTATTCTTTCCATCCCAAATGCTTATATATAGGCAAATCTTAAGTACCGGAAATCAAAGCATGAGGATAGACTACTCACTTTAAATTACTGTTTACCATGTCTGAATGAATGACGTCGACGAAATTATCTAGAATTTACGAAACGTCACTCTCAAATGAAACTTAAACATATGTAAATAAGCATTTATTTTATAAAGCGCTATGTTTATAAATTGTAATACATTAAAGATCAGCCTTTCAAGCTATTGTGCATGCGCTTTTTACGAGTGTTAATAATAAATGAATACTTTCATTCCCAACACAAGATATAGTATTTATGAAAGAATAAAATGAATCCACTTATTCTTTCCATCCCAAATGCTTATATATGGGCAAATCTTAAGTACCGGAAATCAAAGCGTGATGATAGACTACTCACTTTAAATTACTGTTTACCATGTCTGAATGAATGACGTCGACGAAATTATCTAGAATTTACGAAACGTCACTCTCAAATGAAGCTTAAACATATGTAAATAAGCATTTATTTTATAAAGCGCTATATTTATAAATTGTAATACATTAAAGATCAGCCTTTCAAGCTATTGTGCATGTGCATGCAATAGCATTGATTATAATACTGAGAAGATTGGCATTGAGAAAGGTGTCTGTTAGGCTAATTCTATATCTCTGCAAGGAGTATTTTATAAATTCAAATGATAAGTTAAGGGATTAAAGGCAAATGGAGATTATTTAAGTCCTTTAGATTTTGCAGATGATGTTCTTTTTGCAAGTAATGTTTCAGAGTTTCAAGAAATACTGCAAGAATTATCACATGGAAGTAAGAAAATAAGGCTAAAGATAAATGCTAAAAAAGACTAAAATAATGTTCAATGGCTTTTCTCAGAAGAAAATAAAGATTGATAATAAGGACTTATAAAGTTAACAACTACAAATACTTTGGCCAAATTATTAATACAGATGGAAACAATGGTTTAATTAATCATAGAATTAAATATGGACAGAGTGCTTTCATAGAAATAAATCAATGTGTTTGAAAAGAAGTGTTTTTAATAAATGTCTTGTACCGGTTCTTAATTATGGATCTGAGGCTTGGACACTTAACAGAAGAGCAATATTGAAACTTCCAGTCACTCAAAGAAGTATGAAGAGACGGATATTAGGGGTAACTAGAAGAGATTGAAAATTAAATGCATGGCTGAGAGGGCAAACAGTTCTCACTGATATCTTTGAAAGAATTAAAACACCAAAATGGAACTAGATTAGACATGTTTCTAGAAGTGATAACAATATAATGACAACTAGTCAGTTGAAGTTTTAAACTGGATTCCTAGAGATTTTAAAAATCTTGATAGCGATTAGATGTGAAATGGTTATATAAAATAAAGTTTGCGGGTGGATTGCCGAGGAGAGAATTTTGGGATTGGAGTAGCTTCATTAAACTTTCATGGTTGAAAATGGTGATGTTGGTGATGACTTATAAAGTAATTATTATAAAGATGAAATGATCTATGATATTGAAATAATGAGTATTATCTACCTCCTTGTTAAAAAGTTACATAGAAACACTTAATTACATATATATTGGGGGGGACGGACTTATTTATGGAACCAAATAAAAGTCTTGAAAACTAAAAAGAATATAATACAGTATATTAAAATCCAATAGTAGTTTGGCTTTATAATGATATCTAAAATCAGATATTATAATCACTAAAAGATTTTGCACCAATAAATTGGCTTTAACGATGACCATAACCTGATTTATTATAGGCTACTTTCAGTCAATAAAAAGTAGCTTATTTGGTCATATATTTAACATTATCACAAAAAAAATCAAGTCAGATGTCACATGACCTGAATTTAATAAGCTTGTGTTTACAAATGTTATATATAGAGATCGCAAAACAAACTCTTAACAAGCTTTGTAGAATACCCCCAACCTCAGACCAGTTTCTGCTACTGGCGCCCTCAGTGAAGTGCTAGGATATTCAGTCATTAGATTAAAAAGCCCAGCACTTTATCTAATGTATAACTATTAAGTAGAAACTCTGAAATTTTCAGACATTCATATTTCTTCCAATCCAGCTATCTAACTTTAATAGAATTTGTTTTGTGAGCTCTATATATAACATTTGTAAACACAAGCTTATTAAATTCAGGTCATGCGACATTTGACTTGATTTTTTTGAAATTTTATTTTTTGCTATGATGGCTTTGGCGATTTTATATTGCTAAAGCTATTAAAATATGGAGTATCTGAACTTAGTTCAGTCCCATATGGATTGCTGGATTGGAAGACATATGGATGTCTGAAAATTTTAGAGTTTCTACTTAATAGTTTATACATTAGATAAAGTGCTGGGCTTGTCCTGGTATTTTTAATCTAATGATTGAATATCCTACTGAGGATGCCAGTAGCAGAAACCGGTCTGAGGTTGGGGATATTCTACAAAGCTTGTTAAGAGCTTGTTTTGTGAGCTCTATATATAACCTTTAACATTATGTACCATATAACCATGAGTTATATATAATGCAATGAATCTTTAACTTTGATAGTGTGTGTGTGTGCATGTACATTTAAAACTTATAGGAAAAGGCGAAATTAACATAAACAAAATTTTTAGATGTAAATATTTCAAATAAAATCTGACATTACTTAAATATTTTTTTAATTAAGTCATAATATTTTTTTATATTTTTGAAATATTGTAAATTATTTGAAATTATTTTTAAAAAGTCTCTAAATTGAATAAAAATATATTTGTTTAATTTTAATTTTGACAAAAGTCTAAATTTTTTATGTAACAAAGAAACTTATTTTTTGTCTAAAAGAGAGGTGTTTTTTATAACGCACATGTAATTATAGAATTAAATTTTAATATGTTTTTACTTCAAGGACTAAGTGGCTATTTTTTTGATTGAGAAAGTTTTTCTGTTTTTGGTGTCTCTAAATTATAAAAAAAAAAAAAACAAGCATTATTAATGCAGCTATAATCTTGTTTTTGTTATTTTAAAAGTAAAAATACTTAATGTACTGTAAATAGTGGATTCGGTTTTAATAAAATAGGATATTATAAATAGAAAGCATCAAAAGGAAGTCAGTTGTTTGCTGGCTTCCATGTTGGCAAGTTTCTGCTTCCAGAGAAATATAACAGGAATAAAAGAATATATTATTAACTTCTAAGTATCCATCTTTGCATATCAGCTTCAACCTGATCATTCTGCAATATTTTCATCAATTTCTAATAATGGAAGACATGGGGTATTTGTTATTTGACAAATAAAAATTAGTTATTAAATACTATATTCATTAAACTGTGACCAGCCTAGATGCGACTTCATTGACCAATAACACATTGAGAAAAATAATAATATTTATAAAAATATTTAGAATTATTTCACTGTTATTTTTTGGTGAATTGATTGTTGAAAAATCCCCCAAAAACCATTGTTTTCATATCCGCATTCCCTTCATAAAAATTTCTAATTCAATCTCACATAATTAATTAATTATTGAAGAAAAAATCACTTTTTGTTATTTGCAGATGGATCTGTTTACGTATGCTTAATTTAGTAATTTCATTTTTTTGTTAAGTGCCTTGTTTACTCCACTTTACATTATGATATAGATTGATAAGTATAAATAACTATGTATGGAGGAAGCAAGTTATATATTGTTTAATAAAATGGAGTCTTTCTGTCAGAATCCTTACATAAATGTATGAGTTACATTTACATATATTTCTTAAAAATAGAAACGGTCATTCAGTTAGCCGTAGAAAAGGTAACTTATTTTGCTAGCATTCAGTAATCACAGGTTTTGGGTTTGTTTTTTTTTTTACTTTGTTAGTATCACATGATCACCATTTCCTATGCCTCCTCATAACTGTTACCAAGACAGGAAAAAGTCTTTATACATATTGCCACTCAGTGCAAGCCAGAGTAATCAATGGATGCCAGAAGGCCTGTGCATAAAATCCCCATCTAGTGACTGCTCATCCAATATCCCCAGACTAGTTTCTGGCTGGTAGCCTTCATCAGTGAGGAGCCTTGGATCTGAGAGCAGACTGCACCTAGATCATAGGATCTAATGCAACCCTCCCGCAGCCACCTTTTATCTCTACTTAACTACAAAACTATGAGTCTTAAACTGTAAACACTAATATTTTCAATCCAAGCTCATTAGGTTATATAGTCATATAGATCTGAACTCAATTAAGTAGCTATACATTTTGGTGGCTTTGGTTCTTTAATGGCCATAGCCACCACTATTCTATTAGGCAGGATTGGTTCTAAGCCAATAAACATCACATGATCACCATTTCCTATTCTTGCTCATAACTATTATCAAAAGAGGCAAAAACCCTTTGTACGTATTGCCATTCAGTGCAAGCCAGAGTAATCAATGGGTGCCAGAAGGCTTGTGCATAAGATTCCCATCTAGTGCCTACTGATCCAATATCCCCATACTAGTTTCTGGCTTGTAGCCTTCGTCAGTGAGCAGCCTTGGATCTGAGAGCACTGGACCTAGATCTTAGGATCTAATGCAACCCTCCAACAGCTACCTTTTATCTCTACTTAACTACAAAACTATGAATCATAAATTGAAAACACTAATATTTTCAATCCAAGCTCATTAGCTTATATAGTCATATAGGTCTGAACTCAATTCAGTACCTATACATTTTGGTGAGACTTTGGTTCTTTAATGACCATAGCCATCACTATCCTATTAGGCAGGATTAGTTTTAAGTCAATAAACATCACATGATCACTATTTCCTATGCTTGGTCATAACTGTTATCAAAACAGGCAAAACTCTCTATATGCAATACCACTTAGTGCAAGCCAGAGTAATCACTAGATGGGGATTTTATGCACAAGCCTCCTGGCATCCATTGATTACTCTGGCTTGCACTAAGTGGCAATACTTATAGAGAGTTTTACTTTGTTAGTAATAACTATTTCTTAATGTTAATACAAAATAGAAAATGTCTTAGTAAAATACAGTTGTAATTTTCCAGTATTTATTTATTAATTTAGACAATGTTATGATAAATATTTTTTTTTTTTTAAAAAAAATTCACTATCGATATGTATGTAAGTCATTATTTGAAATGGACATAAAATAATTATGAGCTTATAAAAAAAAAATTGTAAAATCATATGCATTTGTCCAGTTTTGTTAGAATCATATATATATATTAACATCATCTATATTCTTGCGTGTTTTATTGTTGGTTTTTTTAGGTTGGTTCATGCCAGTCATTCTGTCCTTTAATTCAGATTGTATATGAATTGAAGTCACTTCATGTAACTATGCAGATCAAAATTGAAGAAGAAGGTTGCTATCAAGCTATAGTCGCTTATAAGGGTATCAAATTAAAAAATGGAGAGTTTAGTATTATAGTGCTCAATGGTAAGTTTAAGAATATTACGGTTGTCACTTTTATAATTTTTTTGTAACGCTTTCATAATATTTAGCATTCTCATATATAACTTTATATACATCTGCATTTATAATTAATAATTTGTTTTTATGTCTATATATTTTTATGTCAATATGTTCAAAGTTGCCCAAACACTTACCAAATTCAAAAATTAGGATAGCAATTGTTAGTAAGTGGTTGTTACAAACAGGATATATTTTGATCTTAATTATATGGAAAGGATATGGGCATTTTAGGTCATATTCATTACCTATTCATCATTATTGGGAATGTTAAATGAAGTTTTTTGGTGTTTAAAGGTGCTGTTTGATTAGACACACATGCCGCTTGATGGCGTTGTTGCTACGCAAAAACTAAAATATGAACATTCTCAGGCCATTTTTTTTTTTGATTTTCTTTCTTATAAAAAAAATAAAACACAGAATTTGTACTCTTTAAATATTTTTTTTATTAACATCAACAAATATACAAAAAAAATCAAACACAGAATTTGTAATTTTTTAATGTCTTTTTTGATACAGGTTGATTAGACACACATGCCGCATAAATGGCATTTTTATGTGTTTTAGTACATAAATCATGCCATCATGCAGCATGTGTGTCTAATCAACCAGTACCGTTTTAAATTTTTAAATTATATTCTGTTGACTTATATCCAGGGCAAATGGATAAAATAATCTTCTATGGGACAACTTCTCAGTACTTTAGAGGAGTTTAATTCATTATATTGGCTTGCAGCTTCCCTTTGATGACAATGACCACCAGCACAAAGATGAAGAAACAAGAGAGACCAATTGACTTTTTTGAGATTATTTATACTAAGTTCTTATCTCATGGAATTTTAATTACCAAGAAAAATCATTATAACAGATTAGTGTAATGTGGACAATACAGAGATAATCTACACATTAAAGTAAAATTGACTTACCAACCAATTACAAGTGTTACTTCAAAATTTATGAGTTTTCCTTTAATAATACAAAATTGATACAATACAAATCTTGACTTTAATTATATTATCTTAATGAAAATGAAAAACTGTATCCTCTATAATTTTAATTAATTCACTAATTAACATAAAATAATTTTTTATGTATTATTTTTATAAAACATTAAACTTTTTTTTTTAATATTTTAACAGGTAATAACTTTTTTTTAAAAAAAAAAAATTCTCCCCTTTATCAAAAGAAAATTATTTAAAAATTTTAAACTAAAATTTTCTGTACCAAATATATATGTGTCTGTACAAATGCATTCATAAAAGTTAACTAAAATATTGTTAAAACTTTACTTGGTAGCTTATAGCTAGTTATACGTTCTTTTAATTTAATTCTAGAAATTCACTAGTCTTCCTTCCATTTTGCTAACAACATGAAATCGATTTAAAATAGATATTTCGATTTCAATACAAACATATTGTTATATTAAAAATTCTTACGACTAGAAGATCTAGCAAGTTTCTAAATAAGGGTGAAATCCTATATAACTCAAATATAAACACAATCTCATATATATGTGGTTTAGTTCTAACTTTTATAAGAGTGATCATTTCTTATTCATTTTAAATTTCCCTGTCAAATGAAAAATTTGTAAGTCAAATATCTATAAAGTAATTAAATACAGCATTTTCCCAATGTTAAATGTAATATCTGATTTGATTAATGAACCAAAAAATATTAATAAATGTTTTAGTACCCCTAGATTGTTTACACCAATGTAAAGACACCATTTGCATTGTCTGTCTCACATGGATTAGAACATATAGCAAGTTTACAAATGAGGATAAAATCCATTACAATCCAGATCTAAATATGGCCTCATTTATATAGTCTTAGTTTTAACTTTCCTGGTAGAGTTCATTTTTTATTCATTTTAAATATCCTCGTAAGTGAAGGATTTTTAAATCAAATATAAGTTGTATAATTAAATGAAGCATATTTGCAACATTTATATTTAATTTCCAATATTGATTAATCAACCAAATGCTGCTAATAAACTTTTGGTATTTTTTTGCTAACTAGATTGCTATGCCCATATATAAGGATTAGCAAATCTAGCAATTTTCCAAACAAGGTTTAAAATTCATTATAATCCAAATAACATCACATGAAGTATTATAAGCAATATATATGATCACCATTTCTTATGATTGCCTATAAATGTTATTAAAACAGGCAAAACTCTCTATACCTATTGCCACTCTGTGCAAGCCAGAGTAATCAATGGATGCCAGAAAGCTTGTGCATAAAATCCCTATCTAGTGCCTACTCATCCAATATCCCCTGACTAGTTTCTGGCTTGTGGCCTTGGTCAGTGAGGAGCTTTGGATCTGAGAGCACTGCATCTAGATCTTAGGATCTAATGCAACCCTCCAGCCGCCACTTTTTATCTCTATTTAATTACTAAACCATGAGAATAAAATTGAAAACACAATAATAGTTTCAATCTAAGCTCAATAGCTTATATTCTCATGGTTTTGTAGTTAAATGGAGATAAAAAGTGACTGCTGGAGGGTTGTATTAGATCCTAAGATCTAGGTGCAGTGCTCTCAGATCCACAGCTTCTCACTGACAAAGGCCACAAGCCAGAAACTAGTCTGGGGATATTGGATAAGTAGGCACTAGATAGGGATTTTATGCACAAGCCTTCTGGCATCCATTGATTACTGTGGTTGGCACTGAGTGGCACTACTGTATGGAAAATTTTGCCTGTTTTAATAACAGTAATGTGCTAGCATAAGAAATAATGATCATGTGATTTTTAATATAATTAAATACAAGATTTTTCCACTATTGCATGCAATTTCCAGTCTTGACTAATAAATAAAGTACTATTAAAAGTCTTTAATATTCCTTTACTTGCTAAATCGTTATGCAAAATGATCATTTATATTAATTGTTTCCAGATGTATACAAGGATTATCAGATGCAGAATATTTCTGAACCAAGGTGAAGTCCTTTGCAACTTGAGATGAAAACACAACCTTATTTATATATAACATTTTTGACTTTCATAGGAGAGTTCACTTCTTATTTATTTTAAAATGTTCATAATTGATTTAAAAAATTTTCATTTGCTTGGACATTTAAAATGATTAAAAAAATGAACTCTCCCATGAAAATTAGAATTAAACCGTGTGCAAATGATGATGTATTTATATCTGGGCTTTAGTAGATTTCTATTCCTGTTGGAAACTTGCTAGATCTCCTAATCTCTATATTTATCTGGGACAGGTAATGCAAATGAACATTTTGCATTAGAATAGCGATTTAATGAGCAAAAGGATGGTGAAAACATTTCTTAATAACATTTGGCTAATTAGTCAAGACTGGTAATTACATATAATGGAAAAACACTGTGTTATATTAAATATTATCAACATCATAATTTGTTAATAATTATTAATATTTAAAACTAAGTTATCGTTATTGTTGTTTCAGTCACATAGATGAGTACAGGTCCAACATTATGAGACTCTAATGTCTTCACACTAATTGTGATGATGGGATTTATGTTATTTAATTACTTGCATAATAGTTTTTGACTATCATCTTTTCTTTTTTTTTACGTACTAACTTTTTTATATTTTGTCTTTCTTTTTACCCTTTTATTTGTAATTAGAATGACTAGACCTATTATTGAATCACTGCGAATGATGATGTTGTCGTTGACTGTTATTTAACATAATTAATCTTTATAGACAGTGATGCTGCATTTGTGAAAAAAAATGTCGCCCGAAAATGCCACAATGTTTGGTACGAAGCTCGGTTGATTGCTAATGGAGATGAGAAGTTGCTTAAACCAAAAAAAGTTTACTGCTACATTTCTCCTAAGGTAAAATTTTATTACATTCTATAAATATATGTATAAATATAAATTTAATCATATTTGCATATATATAAATATATGCAAATAGTGTAATTACAACATAAATTTTTACCATATAATAATCTAGATGAAATTGCAACTGTGATATAAAATTGCAACAACCAATTAATGCAAACTGGAACTGTGATGTAAAATTGCAGCAACCAATTAATGCAAACTGAAGCTGTGATATAAAATTGCAACAACCAATTAATGCAAACTGAAGCTGTGATGTAAAATTGCAGCAACCAATTAATGCAAACTGAAGCTGTGATGTAAAATTGCAACAACCAATTAATGCAAACTGAAGCTGTGATGTAAAATTGCAACAACCAATTAATGCAAACTGAAGCTGTGATGTAAAATTGCAACAACCAATTAATGCAAACTGAAGCTGTGATGTAAAATTGCAACAACCAATTAATGCAAACTGAAGCTGTGATGTAAAATTGTAACAACCAATTAATGCACCGAAGCTGTGATGTAAAATTGCAACAACCAATTAATGCAATCTGAAACTGATGTAAAATTGTAACAACCAATTAATGCAAACTGAAGCTGTGATGTAAAATTGTAACAACCAATTAATGCACCGAAGCTGTGATGTAAAATTGCAACAACCAATTAATGCAATCTGAAACTGATGTAAAATTGTAACAACCAATTAATCCAAACTGAAGCTGTGATGTAAAATTGTAACAAACAATTAATGCAAACTGAAGTTGTGATGTAAAATTGCAACAACCAGTTAATGCAATCTGAAACTGTGATGTAAAATTGCAACAATTAATTAATGCAAACTGAAGCTGTATTGAAAAATTCTATACCCAATTAATGCAAACTGAAGCTGCAATATAAAATTGCAACAACCAATTAATGCAAACTGAAGCTGTGATGTAAAATTGCAACAACCAATTAATGCAAACTGAAGCTGTGATGTAAAATTGCAACAACCAGTTAATGCAAACTGAAGCTCTGATGTAAAATTGCAACAACCAGTTAATGCAATGTGAAACTGTGATGTAAAATTGCAACAACCAGTTAATGGTAACTGAATCTGTGATGTACAATTGCAACAACCAATTAATGCAAACTGAAGCTGCAATATAAAACTGCAGCAACCAGTTAATGCAAACTGAAACCATGCTATCTCGAAAGAGTGTTAGTATTTGTCTGACTCACATTTAGCAAAAAGTGTAACTCGGACATAAACACTTTATACATGTGAAAAATTTAAATTTATCAATTTACGAATTTTCATAAGCAAACAAGCCTTTTCTACAAAGAATTACGTAACGTATGTGGGCATCAATTTAATAAAAAAAAAAGCATGATAATGCATGGTTTATATATTACTTTTAACAGTTTTATCATAGCATCTGAATCAGTTTATCAAAAAAATTTGTAGGCATGTTGAAAGTAGATGGGCTGCTGTTTATGAGAAGAAATGATATTAAATGTTTATAGAAAAATTTTGTACGGCATTACTAATAGTTGAATGTATTTGAAAAAAGGTTTAATCAAGATTGAATGTGTCTAAAGACATTTAGCAATTAAAAACTAGATGATGGAAATAGTCCAATATATAATTATCTTGTATCATCATTAATTGTTTTACAGAATTTCACATATTAGATATTTTAAAATGAATATTTTTATAAATATTTTCATATTTTTTTCTTTTCTTGATATATTTTTTCACCTCTGATGAAAATTTATTGGTTAACTGTTGTCGTTTGTTCCAATTGTTTGCTTGTCAGTTTTTAATAACATATCATTTATCCTCTTATTGAATTCATGCAAGTCTGAGCCATCATGGAAATCTATTACTATTAAATGCCAAGTTCTAGCTTTCAGTTACCAGTGTGATTAACGAAAACAATTCCCATATGTACCTTTAAAAATGTTTATGTTTTGGTAATGTATGAATTATTTAAAACATTGAGAATTATAAATTATAATTGCAATCATTTTAAAACGTAATATTTTCTTCTTTTTAAAAAAAAAAATGAATTTTTTTATTATTATAAAGTTAATTTATCTGTAAGCTATTTTTTTTATTATTATTAATTTTATATATATGTAATTTCAGCAATTAACAGTAAAGGAATTTATTTTAAAAATTATTCCCAAGAGATTATTTACTTTCAGATTATGCCCTTCAACTAAGGTAAGAAATAAATTAATTTTTTTAATTAAATTCAGAAATTTGTATAAATTTTTGTGTGTGCGCATAGTATGAAGGGTGCTTGCTTTTAATTATCAAATTTGTATGATAAAATTTCTACAGAAATAAAAATATTTCTACAAATTCATAGCACAATAAAATAGATCATATATATATATACACACATTATTTTTAAATAGTAACTTCATTTATATATGAACATATTTATACAGAAATAAAACTCCAATACAGTAATATCACTCGGTGCAAGCCAGAGTAATCAATGGATGCAGAAAGGTTTGTGCATACAATCCCTACTGATTTAATATCACCAGACTAATTTCTAGCTTGTGGGTTTCATCAGTGAGGAGCCTTGGTCTGAGATCATTGCACTTAGATCTTAGGATCTAATGCAATCCCCCAGCAGACGCCTTTTATTTTTTTGAGCTAACTATAAAAGCTTTGAGTCCAAAATGAAAACACAATAATGTTTTGACGCTAAGCTCATTAACTTGTACAGTTGTATAGATCTGATCTCAGTTCAGCATCCATACTTTTTGGTGTCTTTGGTTCTTCAATAATCACAGTCACCATAATCTTATTGGGCAGGATTGATATTAAACCATCAAACATCATATGATCACCATTCTTTATGGTGTCAAAAACAGCTTTTGTATATGCAGACTTTCCTCTTTATATGTAAGTAATCCATATCTGTCCGTTTGAATAAGTTGAATTGTAGATAAGTTGGATTTTCTTTTTGGATATAATTTTACCATTACCCATGATGTTGAATATAAAAATATTTTTAATAGTTGGAAATAAGCCATACAATAATCTTGAGTTAATGTTCACATTGCACAAGACACAATATGTGGGTGACACCTCAATTTACACATCAATTTTTTTATTTGATATATTCTTGGAATTGTTTATATAAATTAGAATTTATATAAGTCTACATATTTAAGTAGAGGGCTGCTTATAAAAAAGCATACATTAAATAAGCAGAAAAAGTACAAAGTTTGTAAAGTGTTCATTCAATTTTCTAGTATAGGGTTGGCAAACTGCGGCTCGTGAGTCAAATGTGGCACTTTGATCCCAATTTCATGGCTCTCTTTATTGTAATAAACATAAACACATTTTTTATTTCCTTTTATAATTTCTAAATAAATATTTTGATGATTCTAGAAAGGAAAAATGCACATTACGACATGTGTTTTTTGAATTCAACCTTATTATAGATTAGTAATTATTATATACGACAAATATTTAAATATTAGAAATTTGTGAATAAATCAAACTGTCAAAGCAATTTTTTGTTTTTGGTTATTTATTTTTAAGAGAATTTATATTTTTGTTAGGATCTATATAGTTCCTATTATGTTACAAAAAAAATCAAGTCAGATGTCACATGACCTAATTTAATAAGCTTTTATTTACAAATGTTATATATATATCTTGCAAAATGTCTTAACAACCTTTGAGAATATCCCCAACCCCAGACTGGTTTCTGCTACTGGTGTTGTCAGTGAGGTGCTGGGCTTGTCTGGTATTTTTAATCTAATGCTTAAATATTCTAGCACCTCACTGATGACGCCAGTAGCAGAAACCGGTCTGGGGTTGGGGATATTCTCACAGCTTGTTAAAAGCTTATTTTGCGAGCTCCATATATAACATTCCTACTATGTTCTATTACCAAAATAAATGTTCAAATATATTCACAGCCATACAGAAATTTGTATTTTTCATAAACATATTTTTCACTTTTTTCTTTACAGCTCTCTAATGAGGGGCAAAATAGCTCTTCGTGTTTAAAAGTTTGCCGACCCCTATTCTAGTAGATAGCAGCAGAACTCATGCAAAGCATTTCATAGTTTTATATACTTCATTAGTCACTTTCTTGAAGCAGTGTATCATTTACCAGAACGTTGATACCTTTTTTTAATAATGACGGACTTATTCTAAAAGCATACTTAACATTTACTAAAGATGTCTGTTATGACTTTGCTGTTGAATTCTGAGTATTTTATTATTTATATTAATTTTTTTTTTGTTTGCTTATGTAATGTTTACATGAATATGCATGAACCTTTGTGATTTTCTTTTAATGAAAATGTACATATTCATTTCAGTTTCATTTTCATGGGACTAGTAACCAATATAGTTATCCTATGTTTACGCTGGACGATGGCTGTCAGATACCAGTGCAAATAGCAGCTAAAGATCGAAATGTCATAGCAGCCACTTTCACGCAGTTTCTTTTGAAAAATATTGGTAATTTTTATTTTCATTAATTATAAATTTACGTATTACATTTTTGAAATCTATCTTATTGCGTATGTAAAATATTTGTACTTTTTAATATTTACTTGAGAAGAACTATAAATTATTAATATATACATAACTACTCTTTCTTATTGCATTACCAAATGTATACCATATAATACTAAATCATTCATGCACTTTATTACTATTACACAATGCTTTATTTACCACCCTCTTTTACAGTTTTGATTGCCCCAGCAATCTTCTTCAGAACTTTTATATCTCCTACAGTTTACAGTTTCAATTGCCCCAGCAATCTTCTTCAGAACTATCTCCTAAAGGAGATATAAAAATTCTGAAGAAGATTGCTGGAGCAATCGAAATTGTAAACTGTAAAAGAGGATAGTAAATAAAGCATTATAAAAAATATAAAAGTTCTGAAGAAGATTGCTGGGGCAATCGAAACTGTAAAAGAGGGTGGTAAATAAAGCAGTGTGTAACAGTAGTAAAGTGCATGGATGGTTTAGTATTATATGGTATTATATACATATTGTAAAAGTTAATGGGGGATTGATTTACAGGTATATGGGGGGAGGGGGAATTGAAATAAAATAAATACAAACAGAATTAATTCCATTCATATTGTGAAAATCAGTTTATTAATTTCTATTACTACCTTATTGCCTGTATAAACATAATATTTGTATTAACTATTTACCATACCACACGAAATTGACAATCCCATCACCGCTTTAATTTTCTTAATAATTTTTGAGTATAAGGTGAGAAAAAGAAATCTACATATGTATATGAAGATGTTTATATGTCTTAAAATCAATATATATTGAATAATAAAAAATAATAATAATTGTTTTAAAAAAGTGATGTCCTTATTTCCATGTTGAAAATTAATATTAGTTTTTATATGTTTAAAAGAACTCAATATCCACGTGTTCCATAAAAGTTAATATAGATAAAAAAAATTTTTATTTAATCATTAAAATAATTTAAAGTTATATATCAAATATATGAAAATTTAAATGTTTAAGATTGGTTATCAAAGATTATTTTGCAATTACGTTAATATCTAAATGGTTTAAGATTTGCCATTTCAAATAATATATATGTTGTCTTGTAAATTATATTCGATAGTAAATGTAGTCTTTTCTTCCATTGGGTTGTTTTTCCTTAAAAATTATTTAAAATTATAATAACCAGCTGATTTTAATTACTTCTTTTATTCTTCCATTATGTTTTATATATATTAATATCCTCTATGTTCTGTATTACTTTTTACAATAGTTCTGAAGAAGACTGCTGGGGCAATTGAAACTGTCATGGATTGCAAAATGCATTGTAAAAAGTATTCCAGAACATAGATAATATAGTTCTGAAGAAGATTGCTGGGGCAATTGAAACTGTTGTGGGTTGTAGAAAAGTGTTGTAAAAAATAATACAGAGCATAGCATGATATAGTTCTGAAGAAGATTGCTGGAGCAATCAAAACTGTCATGGGTCGTAAAAATGCATTGTAAAAAGTAATACACAACATAGATGATATTAATATTATATGGATTTGGCAATGCAATAAAAGAAAGTTAAAGTTATGTTTTATAGACTAAATATATTCTGATACTTATTATAGTTTAAATTATCGCAAATATAATTTTAAAAGTTTCAGTCATACAAGTTTTCAGATCAAAAAGCATTTCTAGGCTAATGGATTAAAAAAAAGCTAATATATATTATTGCTAACAACAAAAAAAAGTCAATAAGTTATCTCACTTGTGCAAAAAAAATTCATTTTTTAATGATTAATGTTTTTATTTAGTTAAAATGAACATAATTTTTTTAATTATTTTATAAGTTCGCATAAAAATAATTATATTCATAAACATATTAATACTTTAAACAAGGCAAAACTCTCCATACAGTAGCGCCACCCTATGCCAGCCAGAGTAATCAATGGATGCCAGAAGGCTTGTTACTCTGGTTGGTACAGGGTGGCACTACTGTATGGAGAGTTTTGCCTTGTTTAATAACAATTATGTGCTAGTATAAGAGATTGTGATCATGTGATATTAACACTTTTTTGTATTTTAAAACAACTATGTTGCATAAAAGACATTATTATAGAAATTGAAATCGTATTATTAAAATTATTATTTTAGAATCCAAAATTAATTTATGCCATGACTATATAACTTGACCCTCAGTATATTATAGATTATGGTCTTTGTCACCCCTCCTCACCATCTACCAGTAAGATTAAGGACACAAAATATTCCTCTCGAGTTAAGATAAAATAAGTTGGTTTAAATGATGATACAAAAGTGATATTTATATTTATTAAAAAAAACGAAAACTGTATGAATTTACATAAGAAAAAATTATAATAATATCAATCTCGCTTAACTAAATTATTTTTGATGCTCAAATTTTCTAGATGATTAATTTGTTCCTGATTAATTGTGATTCTGTGCTATGATCTCAATAAAATTTGCAGTCTGCTGGGTAAAAGAATCGATAGTGTACAAAATATTTTAACGGCAAGCAGATATTGGAAATACACTTTGCCGCTTTTTTTGCATAAATTGCTTCCAGAAATCTAAACAGATTCTTTCAATACAAAATTATTATGTGAATCTCATGTGGTACCTCTGCTGACAGATTTTTTCTCATAGGTATTTAGAAGTTTTGCTGCTTTTCTGGGTAAGTTGACCATCGTCTAAATTCTGCAAGTTCAAAATAGATAGGAATAATTCACATATTGTATCTGCTGCTTCAAATCTTGTCTTTAAATAATCGATAATAAAAAAATTTAATATTGGATAAACTATGGAAATTTTGAAAACATATTCAGGCGCCACAGAAGTTTTTCATTTTTTTAGGAAATTGAAGTTATATTCCTGCTTTTCATCACCTACTTTTGATTCCTGACTAATGGATTCCCATGAGTCATGTAAGTGCTGAATCTTTTGCACTGTCTTTTATAAATGCAGTCTCAACAACAATAAATAATTCTTTACTTTGTATGATAACATTCTTATTTATCAATACTTGCTAATATTTTATGCCAAAACATTGTCATTACCAGAATTTTATAAGATCTGGGTTATTTTTCAGGTCAATCCTATAACTATCTTTCCAAGAATTACATTTAACTATGCCGTCAGGATAATGTTTAACAACTGAGTGTACAGCTTGAATTATTTCACTCCACCTTGTTTCAGAAAATACAGAGACTAAAACCTCCATATAGTAGCACCACCCAGTGCTAGCCAGAGTAATCAATGGATGCAGGAAGGTTTGTGCATAAAATCCCTATCTAGGGCCAACCCATCCAGTATCTCCATACTAGTTTCTAGCTTGTGGCTTTCATCAGTGAGGAGCCATGGATCTGAGAGCATTGCACCTAGATCTTAGAATATAAAACAACCCTCCAGCAGCCACCTTTTATCTTATTAGCTAACTATAAAGCTTTGAGTCCAAAATGAAAGCACAATAAGGTTTTCAATTCAAGCTTATTAGCTTGTATAATCATATAGATCTGAACTCAGTTCAGCATCCATACTTTTTGATGTTTTTGGTTCTTTAATAATCATAGTCATTATAATCCTATTGGGCAGGATTGGTATTAAACCACTAAACATCACATGATCATATTCTTTATGCTCACACAAGCTGTTTACTCATCTATTAATTACTCTGGCTTGCACACTAAATGGTGCTACTGTATGGAGAGTTTAACCTCTGTGTAAACAGCTTGTGTATGTGTAAAAAATGTCATCATGTGATGTTTAGTTCTTTCAGGAAAACTTTGAAGAGATACTGCCTTCTAATGTGTAGGAGTATGAGCCAAGAAGAGAAGCTATGACCTAAAAATTGTTATGATATCTTGAAAGATTTTTGTAGAATTGAGTCTTATGTTATTCAATAAATATACTTCATAGAGGGAGAATAAAGCATATTTGTTGTTTTTAAAAGATGGGGCTTTATATCTTTTAGTTTTGCACTATTATTGCAGCTTTGTGAATGACTATATTATGAGCTTGCCAATAGCTCTTAACAACCTTTTCAGAATATCCCTATGTTCAGACCAGATTCTAGCTCTGGCTGTCATCAGTGAGGTACTAGGATTATTCCAGCATTATATTTAAAATACCAGGTCAATCCCACATTTCATCTAATGTTTAACTGTTAAGTAGAAAACCTGAAATGTTCAGATATCCATATGTCTTCAAATCCAGCTATCTATCTTAAATAGCCATATAGGATTGAATCAAGTTCAGATACACCATATATTAATAGCTTTAACAATATAAAATCACCAAAGCCTTAAGAGCAAAAACAGTAATTGCAAGGAAATCAAGTTATATATTACACAACCTAATTGTGAATGACAATCTTGGAAAGATATACCCCCCCCCCCCAGTTTAAAAAATTTTTCCTGTACAGTTCATAAACTCAGCAAAACATTTCTTTTGGAATATATATTACAGAATTAGTATGGTTTGTTCATTATTAGAGGTATTTGGTGTTGCATCTATTACTATACCATAGAAAATCCATCTCTTCTAAATTTAGTTAAGAATGGTTTGAAGAACTTTGTCTGCATAAACGTCATGTAAAAAAATTTTGAGAAAATTATGATAAATAATGTGCACGTCCTTTCATATTTTTTATCTTCCCATTGATTTTGTTGAACTTTGTGGGTTGATGACATGTCATTTCACTGTACTTTCCATTCAATTCTAAAATTTGTAAGAAATTTCCATTACGAATATTTCCAATCTTGTGTGTTCTCTTCTTGAACTAAACTTTTAAACTATTGCTTTTTAAAATGGGTGATACCATCTCTTGGGAAACATTGTAACATTTCATGAATTGGTTCTAGGTTGTGGTGCAATTAGAGAACATTGAATAAAAATAAGGCGATGTTGGTAGCATAAAAAAGAGAGGAATCAGGAAAATTTTGTAAATGATTTGTTCACGTTTTATCAGTTGTGAAACATAGAATTGTGCGACAAATAGTTAACAATAGTACAAGTGCAAGAAGTATTTAAAAATTTTAAATTCATATTTGATATCTGTAATCTTTACAGACTATGGATCACATACATAGTGCAAAGTAACTTGTGTAATTATTGTTTCAATAAAAAAGAAATTTACGTATGAGTATGTTTATATATTTTCTTACATATCTACTGTATGTTTCTGTATTGTCAATTGCTTATTAATAATGAAATTGTACTAGGCTTGTGTTGATAAAAAATTATTTGAAGTATAGCCAATATATTTATCTTTTTTTTTTTTATTATAATATTAACAAAAACAAGAATATATAATCATAAAATAATTATTAACCATTAACATTTATTTATATCTGTCAAATCTTCTTTGTTAAATAGTAAATAAGGTATATGTTAAGAAGGGCTGCCCATTAAGTTAAAACTTTTAACTGATTTTAAACACATTGATGCATTTTTAAAAATTAATTATTTCTTAATAAATTTAATTTGGTATCGGATAATTGCAAGGAAATCACGAGTTACAAACTTATTAGTGGGATTTGAAGACATATAGATGTCTGAACATTTCAGATTTTCTACTTAATAGTTAAAAGTTAGATAAATGCTAGGCTTGAGCTGGTATTTTTAGATCTAATGTCTGAATATCCTAGCGCCTCACTGATAACAGCCAGCAGCTAGAAACTGGTCGGGGGATAGGGATATTCAGTAAAATTTGTTAAGAGCTATTAACACTCATTATATAATATTTGATAATTTAACATCAAATACATATTTAATGAATGAATAAAAGCTGATTTGTTTTATTACTATTTTTGTTTGTTTGTCTTTTACCATCTTATGTAAAAACCACTGTACATCTGATGTCGTAGCTTTATTCTAATAATACACTTATTGCAAGAAATTTTGGTTCTGACAAGAGAAATTCCGCTTTCTCAATTATATGAATTGTTATATCTCTTGATCATTTTATACCTCTATTATGATAAATAAACATACTTTTTTTTGAACATCACAGCTGAACCAATATTTGAATTATATCTTTATTTAATCATCTACAAATAATGCATTACTGATTTGATTGATTTATCAAAAAGGCTTTATCAAATGAAGTTAGAAAGTCTTTCAAGACTACAGGAATATTTAACAAAAGTTTATACTAATAAGAAATATAAGAGTGTCTTATTTTCAAGCACTTGAAGAAAAACTTTTGAGATGGCCAACATTGGAAAATATTTCCATTAGGATCCAAACAAGGTGACAATGACTTGGGAATTTCTTAAAATATCTTGTTACTGACTGCTAGATCAAGAAAATTACACACTGTTGGTGAAGAACTAATTCTACTAATTGTGAATGAATATGCCTTATGCTACACAAGCACCATCTGTTATTACCAAGACAATTTCTTTGAGCGATATAATATAGTGCAAAGAAGAATTTATGAAACGACTCAAGATGATGGACACTCACTGTGTCAAATTGCAATCTTTAGTGTCTATACAAATGTATAAAACCACTGATAAAGGTGGTATCATTAAAAGAGGTTGCTTTGACTACAGATTGAAATTGTTAATAGTTGATTGTTAACATCTACATTTATAAACCTATTAAAGCCTTGAGTAATTAGCGTTATTGTCTTAGTATATTTATTTGTCTGTTCTCAAAATCTGGAAATTATAATTGACTATTTATTAGTCTGCTTTCAGAACAAGTTATATTAGTCTGATTAATGAAGTTTGTTTTGACTTCTTTGCATTATTAATCTCACACTCCTTGGTCAAGTTGCAATCTTTAGTGTCTACATAAATGTATAAGATCATAGATAAAGGTGGTACCATCTTTATTGTTAAAGGGGATTGCCTTGACTACAGGTTGAGATTATTGATAGCTTAAAGGTTGATTATTATCATTCTGTGTGAGAGTTCAAGATCTCAGTTATCTCTACATCATGATGAGTCATCTCTGCCAGGAAATGAAGCCTTACTTTTAGCATATGTGTGATTCATAAAAGAATGAAAATAGTCAAAAATTATTATTTTTTCAAAATGTTCAGAATGATACTTTGGGAGAATCAGTATTTCATTTATTGGAAGAGTTTTCTTAATGGAAAAGAAATCCCTCCAAGTAATATTTAGTCAAATGCTATTGATATGTTCCTGTGATGATAGGTCATTACAGAAATTTTCTTTCTCCTTTTATCAAATTAGTAGTTCTTAATGTATTTGTTGTGCACTGCATCGTTCATCATCAACCGTTAGTTGCCAATAATCTGAATGAATGCCTACATTAGTTATTATACTTTGAATTAAAAGTGATGAAGAATTCAATCCTTTACTGCTTCATGCAAAAGTTTGTTGCCTATCAAATGATACATTTTGAATCAGTGTTTGACTCAGTGCTAGACTTCGTACAGTACAGAGATGATGCTTTACAAGTCAACTTCAATGATTCCATAAGTGGGAAGATTTATTTGACAGACTTATTTAATAAATTTAATATCTACAGCTCCAAAATAATAAGCTGAATTTAATCAAAACCAAAACTTATTATATTTGCATTTATGGCAAGACTATTCTCCAAAATAATTTAGGATGAGGGATATGTAGCCAGTTACCAAATTTACCAACAGTACGATGAACATTTGCTGTATGTATTGTCAATGCTTGGAGGATCTTCATTCTGGCTTCAATCAACAATTTGAAGATATTTTTAAAATGAGCATACCTGATTGGATTTTTGGGGTGTTTCTTAAATATGAAGATAAAACAATTTTCATATTTATAAGAAATATTAATGGAAGTAACGACAAATGAGGAATTTAAATTCAAATATGACTCCCAGTTGTTCTGGCTGCAAAAGCAAAGACCTATATTTTGCCATTAGTTATGGCTATAAGACAAAAGTTTTTAATTGCACTTCCTTTACCATATTTAGTAGAATTTGGGTTCCGCTGCCTGAAAATAGCTAATCATGATGATTTAAGGAGACTGCTGGAAAAAATAGAGATGAACATTGCATAAATTGATATCAGTATATCAGGTTTACCCTTTTCTTTCACTCTTACCAAATTTCGTTCTTATAACAAATATAGTAATGAAACTATCATATTAATTTACCGTTCCATATTTTTGATATTATAAAAAGTAATATTTGATCATAGTGAACAGAATAGTTTAATCTTTCAATGCCTCTTTTTTTTTTTAATAATACTTTCCCAAATGATAATAAATTAGATTTAATTATTTTAAATTTAACATAATTATTTCACATTGATTCTTAAATTAGTCATTGAAATGTAGCAATCAAGAGAACGGCTTTTTTATATTTTTATATATGCTACAAGATATTGATCATACACACACTTGGTCTCATCCAGAGATGGCTTATTAAAGGTTGGATTTAAATAAAACCTTATTAACAAGAAAATTAGACAATTTTACTTTTAAGATAAATAACAACACAGCTAATCTCAATAAACAAAGGCTATTACTTCCATATTTCACGAATGTGCATAAAAAACTTTGTACGATTTTTAATAAAAAGTACCATTTGTGCTTTCACCCCCCCCCCAACTCCAACAAATTAATCAACAACACCAAAGACAGATTACCACCCTCACAAACACCTCAAGTGGTGTATAATATTGCCTGCCCTGTAGCAAATTGCCGTGCCTATACTTCGGTGAGACCAGAGCTTCACCATCTACGCGGCTGTCTCAACATATATATTCTTACAACAAAGAAATAACAGACCCAACTTGTAACCCAGCAAGACATGATTGCCAACCACAGAATGCTGTTGTTGTTTGCAGAGAATGACATGACTTAAAAAGAAAAGTGAAAGAGGCTTGCTTTATTGCTAGGGACAATCATACCATCAACAGAAAAGACACGTGCTACAATATATCCAAGAAATGGAATACATAAAGTCATTTGCATAAATTTGCATTGCAGTTAACCACTTTCTTTAGTTACAATATGACTATGACTATAAGGGCTGTGTCCCTTGAAAGCGCTCAGCCACACTTATACATATTTATTTTGTATTATTTTTGTATTATTGTAATATATAAAGAATTTAGAAAAATTCAGCTTCGTGTGTGTATGCGTCATTAGCGCAAATCATATTTACATATCTATACTTTTAATTATATTTATATTGAACCCTTTATAATATTTCTAATCACTTTTTTTTTGTATATTTTATTACAGCATTAACCAGCATAT
Source organism: Epiperipatus broadwayi (assembly GCA_028023455.1). NCBI lineage: Eukaryota > Metazoa > Onychophora > Udeonychophora > Euonychophora > Peripatidae > Epiperipatus > Epiperipatus broadwayi. The sequence continues at coordinate 738,765 of JAQFVV010012508.1, read as the reverse complement.
TTATCTTACTGAATTTTGACTTAAATAATAACACCTCATACGACAATGGCAAACAATCCTATAAGTCAATCCATTATGGCTATATATAATATCTGGAAGTCTTTAATTAACCTTATTCTTAGGAAAAAAATATAAAAAAAAAAAGAAGAGGAATCAGGAGGATTTGAATCAACCACCTTTGAAAGAGTAGCTCAGTTGGTTAGAGCATTGACTTAAAATTTGATATTCAAGAATCCTAACTGGTCAGGCCAGTGATACCTGAAGAAGAGCGGAGAATAATACCGCTTGAAACCTTGTCGTTGCATGTTTATTACTAACAGTTGTTTGTATTTGGAAAAATTTAAATAAAAGTTTAAAATTTTGTAGACATTCAACATTTAATGATAGGTCATGAAAATAGGCCATCATATTGACACATCTAGAATACCATCATCATGCAAACTTTCATACTAACAATAACACAGACTATATTATTTAAATGTTATCATTGGAGATCTTTTCACCTCAGTATATTGGTATTAGTTGTGTTATTTTTATTTTTTGCCATGTGTTATAAAATGCAATATTTTTAAATTTCTTAGTTAAAAATGGCTGTTACATTATTTGTTTTGGAAGATGGCTATACGTAACAACTTCTAAGCATTCTTTGAATTTGCAGGCGTTAGTTTGCCGCATAGTATCATTATAAAGTGTACTGATGATCAGCTGTCTAGTGATTTTGAACATTTTAAAACTATAAGCATTCTCTGGCGTCTTTTTTATCATTTTCAAAAATGAATCCCAACACGGGGTATTTTTAAAGCGTTTTATTTACAAATGACTGTGAATTGTTTTGAAACTTATTTGGCACAAATTTTACTAAATTAAATCCACTGTAATTTCTTAGACAATACTATAAGTAATTTGTATCTAATTTATTAATAGTCATCTATTATTTATACATAGTTATATCTTTAACTTGTTTATTTTTGTTAAATACAGGAGAGAATGTACGTGCATCTGTCAGTTCGTTCGTTAACCTTTTTTGATAAAATCCGATAGTAAGACAGTCTTCATATAATTTCAGCCAATAAATACATTTTCTATTTATAAGAACTTGATGACTGGTTATTGCTTTTTTTTTTCTGGACAAAATAAAACAAAATTAAGAGAGAAATACAAAATGCAATAAGCATGAGAGAGAGTTTATAATTTGCGTTTAAAGCATACTGTAAGTCATCCAAACATCAAACAAATGGAGAAAATATAAATAAATAATAATACATTTTTAAAATGGCATTTCGAGAAGGTTCATATTAGAATGAAAATCATAAATGATATTAAATTAAAATGTAATTTGTGAGAGTAGCAACTTTTCTTATACAATTGTAAATTCAACTTTCGTTAGACGCTATTGTAAGAAAAGTTTATCGTAAATGGGTTTTGAATCAAGCTGAGCAGCTTTGAGGACTATTTATGGCCTCATATTAATGAGTTGTCTATTATTTCAATTTATTTATAATTTATCGATTGATTAAGAGTTTATAAATAATAATTTACCTAAATTAATAATGATGATATGTACTTTTTTTTTTTACTACAGAGTTGGAGTGACAGATATGGTATTGAAACAATAACTGCTGATGAAGAAATGGGACTTTTGATACTACGATTTTGACTGTCTTCATCTCACTAACTTAATAGCAGTTTAATGATCTGAATTTATAATATATCATTTTGTTTTATAAGTGACATCTTGCTACATTTAAATCGCTTATGTTGTATTTGTACAGTACATTTGTTATATATATTTTAAAAAAATAATATTTTAACACTTATTCTAATTAATATTTATGTATAACTGATTATTATTGTAAACAAACATGTTCTGCACAGATAAAAGTAAAGAATAAATAGCATATAATTACAACTTTATAGTAGTTTATATATTTCCAGTATAGAGATCGTAATATTAACTTGTTGTAAATTGCAAGATTTTGTGTAGAATAATTTGTAAAGGAAATAGTAGACTCAAACAGTGAAGATAATAACAGCTTCACACTCTCAAATCAAGATGCTTCAGATTGGCTTATATAAGTGGAAAGTTAGGTTAAAGATAAAATGGCCGCTCTTATCTTTATGAAAGTCACTATCTTGTGTCGAAGTTTGAGAGGTCCCTCTATCGGCAAATATATTATTTGACTATTATAAATGTCCAAGATGTATATGATATAGGTTAAAACCTGTCTCTAAAAGTATTTATATTTTCTGTGCACTTAATAAATAATTACAACTCTATAGTAGTTTATATATTTCCAGTATAAAGATCGTAATATTAATTCATTGTAAATTGCAAGATTTCGTGAAGGTTAATTTGTAAAGGAAATAGTGGACCCAAACAATGAAGATAATAACAGCTTCATGCTCCCAAATCAAGATGCTTTAGATTAGCCTATATAAATGGAAAGTTAGGTTAATGATAAGATGGCCGCTCTTTATAAAAGTCGCTATCTTATGTCGACTTTTGAGAGGTTCCTCTATCGGAAAATAAAGATATTGTTTGACTATTATAAACATTCATAGTGCATATGATATATAGGTTAAAGCCTGTCTCTAAAAGTATTTACATGTAATTTATTGTTTATGTGTAATATATATTCTAACAAGCTAATTTTAAAAATAATTTGTTTTCTTATAGGTGGTTCTGAAACATTTAAAGATAAGCAAGAGTTTTTTTACAATGAAGTACGGAAACTGCACCAGAAGCGCTACCATGACAAGCTTTCTATCAAAGTCCAGCGAGATAGGATTCTTGAAAGTGTGAGTTTCTTTATCGTTTTTTATCCATTTAGCAAATAATATAAAAGTTTTTCCTCCTCCCTGTCCCCTCTACACTTATGTTTTTGGTGAGAGAATAATCATTTTAATATTTTAGATTTGTAAATAAATAAGAAAATTTAGGATAATTGTGTTTATAATAATAAAATTTTAATTCGTAATGAATCAGTTTTCCCACAAGGCAAATGGTGCCCTAAGAAGGAGCTTTTGCTCTGGGCAATAACAAATATTAAACTTCATTTCTGAAAAGTTGCTGGAAAGAAAAGAAAAATATATAAGAAATAGGATTAATCAGAAGGGATTTGAACTCAGACTTTCAAACTTCCTTCAGTCATTCACTCTATCTTATACAACCAATACACATGACCACATACATGTGAAAAAGATAAATGATCTCCAATATATGTATTTCGTACAGAACCAGTACTCATCAGTTGATTCGGATCATCATCTCCCACACACATATATAATCAGTGCCCAAAAATGTACATTAGCAATATTGTTTTTTTATATATGTTACATGTTGAATATAATTTGAGCATTAATGTGTATACAGTCGAATGAATAAATTTGCGATCTTTAATGATTTTTCAAAGTCTCCATGGCCAAAACCTTGTTATTTAATACGAGTTTCAGCCTATTAATTTTTTAAGGATTTCCGAGATACAACGTATTTCCTTATCCATATATATCACTTTTGATCCTTCATTATTCTTTCTATATTTTGATGGTGGGATATGAAGTCTATGTATCGCTCGTCTATTAAGCATTCAAGTTTCGGAGCTTTATATAAGCACTGGAGATACACATTTATTAAAAATTTTCCTATTAAAACTTACCGATATATTTTCTTTTAGTAATAAATTCTTTTTCTCTTCACTAGTAAAAATTGTAATTATAAATATGTGACTTTTTTTTTCCCATGCGTTAGTGAAGCTATAATTATACTTAAAATAATGTGTAATAGATCTGCATAGCGCTTTCGAGATTTATTTGTATCTCTTTAAAAGCATTCCATCCAAGTTAATTCTGAGATTGATTTTCATCTATCTGCTTTGACCAGATAAGTGTAGTTGTTAAGTTTTTCCCATTCATTCCTATCAATATTTATTTTATTTTAGTCTTTTTAGCATTTAACCGTTAGAACTACTTTTTTTTTTCATTCAAAAGCTTTTATAATATTTTCTGAAACTCTGAAGCATTATTTACATAAGAACCTACATTCATTTGTCTTTAGTTTCTTAGCTTATACACATATAATTTTCAATTATTATCAATCCACTGCAAGATGAAATTCTCTCCAAATTTAATGTAGTTTTTTTTATCTCTAGCCTCTCTTTTTCATGTCATTCCAACAAACATCCTTATACCAGTCATCCATATCACATGTGTTTTTTAATCTCTTGGAATCTAGTTTTAGACTTCAACTATGTTATTGTCATTTTTTCTTGTCCAGCTCTCTTTCTCTCTCTCTCTATATATATATATAATTCAAAACTGCCTAACACTATACTAATAATAAAATACAAAACCATAAAACAATACAATACTAGATAAAATCCAAATTTTACCAAAATCCTTACACGACCATGATTTCAACTACTAAACAAATAGACCTTCTCAAGTGAAAATCAAACTTAAAAAGAAACATACAAAACAGACAAACCTTCCCATAATTCATTTCAAAAACCGACTTCCCTTTATATCAAAAAATGTCTTCATAAGATTGATAGTCTAAGATTCAAGAAGTTTGATCATTGAAATTTCCTTTACTCTTCTCTTTAATTCATTCTTTTCATAAAAAATAACTGTTGCATTGTCAAACAATATTTTATGACCTGTATTCAATACATGAATATATAAAGCTGAGCTATGATACCTATGTTTAACTCTACTTATATGAACTTTAACCCTTTCATTAAGGCTACATTTATATAGGTCAGAGTAAAGAATGAATTAAAGAGAAGAGTAAAGGAAACTTCAATGATAAAACGTCTTGAATCTGAGGCTATCAATCTTATAAAGACATCTTTTGATATAAAGGGAAGTTGGTTTTTGAAATGAATTATGGGAAGGTTTGTTTGTTTTGTATATATATGTTGATTCTTTAGTTTGATTTTCACTTGAGAAGGTCTATTTGTTTAGTAGATGAAGCCATGGTCATGTGAGGATTTTGGTAAAGTTTGGATTTTATCTAGTATTGTATTGTTTTGTATTCTATATATATATACAATAATAATTAAAACAAGTTATAAATTTCATAACTTGCTTTTAAGCTTGCATTTTATGATCACTAGATGGAGCTTACCAATAGCTCTAAACAAGCTTTGTTTTTATAAGTGCCGAAAGAGATAGAGATTAGGAATTCTATCTTTTTCGGCACTTATAAAAACAAAGCTTGTTTAGAGCTATTGGTAAGCTCCATCTAGTGATCATATATATACAGTGTTTATTATTAATTTGTAATAGTTTAGGATTAGTCTCAACATCAATGCTAATATAGATAATTGATATGCTCTCCAGCTTCATTATATGACCAACTCAGTCGATATAAGAACAGACACTGTCCTTATACCATCCTCTTTTTCCATACTTAAAAAAAGTCTCTCAAACATTCAAGTGAGAAGAAATGAATTTTTGTATCCAGAAATTTATTTATAAATATTTAAATTGGTTGATATATTTTAACTAACAAATCTGAAATTTTTCCCAATTTTGACCTTTTCAACAATAAATCAATGAAAATAAGTAATTTATACTACATGTACAATTGTCTCTTATTTATTTATATTGTGTTAGGATTAACTCTTGATATTTTGAACTGATGGGAGGAGTATTTTGATCATCTTTGAATAATAATTTGAAGAATTGAGAAGACTTTTAGATTTGAATAAAGAGAACCAAGTTATTGAAGTCAAAACAGCTCTTTGCAATCTTAAAAGTGGAAAGGTTACAGGTCCAGTTGAAAAATCTGGAGAAGTTTTAAAATATGTGATGATATTTTAGCTTCAAAAATATTATCATTTTTTAGGAATACAATGGACCCACGAAGTTGTGCTACCTGATCTTAAGAATACTTTCATTGTTTTAATTTTTAAAAACAAAGGGAATAGACAAGATCATGGAATATCATTATTATTCACTACAGCAAAGCTTGCTTCCAGATATAAATGAATTGTTGCCAAAGATTCAGTGTGGTTTTAGGGACTATAGACATTCTGTTTGTTGTCAGATCAATGCCTTGTCTCTGGCATTTTTTTGTAATTTATTAGTTATTTATTGAAATTTGTTTGTTCTATACATCTGCTACAAGATAGAATGAGAGGAAGTGTTATTAAGTACGGGGCGAAAATTTAAGGCATTTGAAATGAAAATTGGTGCTAAACTGCATTGCAACCAAACGTAAAGAATCTAAAAGAAGACCACATGTGAGATGGATGAATGAAATAAGGAAGTGTGCTGGAGTGATGTGGAGAAGAGTGGCTAAAGATCAAAGAAGATGTATTGAACTTGGAGAGACCTTTATCCTGCTGCAAATTGAAAATGATGATGATGATATGCATACTTCAAACACTTTTGCTGATAATACACTGATTTTTAATCCATTATTTAATTCCAAGTCATTTTTTCCACTTAAACAATTCAATGTAAACTTTTTAAAAATTCAGTGCTTCTTCTCTTCTGATCAGCACTCGCTATTTCGCGATTGGATATATTTTTTCCTAAAGAAAGTTATGAATTAAAACAGGCAAAACTCTCCATACAGTACTGCTATTCTGTGCAAGCCGGAGTAATCAATGGATACCAGAAGGCATAAATACTGTATGGAGAGTTTTGCCTCTTTTAATAAATAACAGTTGTAAGCAAGCATAAGAAATGGTGGTCATGTGATGATTATTGGCGTAAAGTTATGAATTACAATAAACACTAAAACCAGAGTTCACTACAAATGTGTATACAAATTAATTCATTTATTGCAAAAAGTAAAACATCACTGTTGAAATTTTATTTGAATAATTGATAATCAGATTGATGGTATTCTATCTGTAATATATTTAAAAAATAAACTGATGGGGGTTGAGAGTCGCATATTAAAAGATAATTGGAAAATTAAAAAAAAAAAAACGATTCTGGAAATTGAGAATTTTGAAAAACCATTCAAAAGTGAAAATGGATGGGTCTAAATGAAAACTTTCCGATTGTTTTAAAGGAAGAAAATAAGACTAGAAAAAAATGAAAATAAAGTATAATTATATTACAATAAAATACAATTTTAACATAAATACTACTAAAATTGATATTTAGTTGAAATAGCAGCCACAAAAAAAAAGATTAAATATAAGATACAATTCCTGAAATATAAATTTAGATTGTAAAAATAATGATAGAATATTAAAGATGAAAATGAAAATAATATAAAAGTTATCAGTAATAATAAGCAATTACTATAAATGAGTATGGCCATTGTAAGTTCAAAAAAAAAGGGGGGGGGGAGTGGAGAAAACTACTCTTAAAAATTACCTTTGAAATAAATATATAAACTAATCTGTAAATACCACATATGGAACATGTGGGCCGATGTTTCTTTTTACTTGATATTTTAATATATTTTTTAATATCAGAAAACATTTCTTTTTGATATACTTCAACACCATGACTAAATGTGCTCTTCAATGTATTCTATTTTTGTCCATATCTTTTCAATGGAAACAATTGGCATGGCACCTTATAATGTGGATAGGGTCTAACTCTCCCATGAAAAACATGCTCAAGTTTACCATAAAACACTCTTTTAGAAAATCTTCCATTGTTCATTTATTTTTCATTTCCAATACAATGAACGTGTGATTTTACAAAATGTGTAAGCTTGTGATTAAGACCTGTAGAGGTCCCTACATTCACATTTTCAATCACACATGCTTTAGGTTTATTGCCTTAGTAAATATTACTTACGTAATCAAGGTGCGTTAAATAAATTTATAATAGTGGAATCAATAATATCACATCCAGAAAACTGAAGATCATAACACTGGAGTCTATTTTGTATCACAACACCTAAATTCACTTTTTTTACTTAAACTGGTTTACATTGTCAAGTTGATAATCATCCGAGCTGAAAATTTATAAAGATTTTTCTTCGTCACTGGTCAATAAAGATTTTTGAACAATGACTAATAAACCAAAGTCTTTATAGGTTGTATTCCAAACTTTAAATACATTCTTTAAATCATTTTTTGATCGGTGCAAAAACAGCACAATCATCAGCATACTGTAAATCCAGAATACAGAAAAAAGAAGTTCTTGTTTCACTTGTAATTGATTCAAATTAAAAATTCCGCCATTATACTTACATGGTGTCTTGATCCCTATTTAATTACGCCACTTATAAACAATTCCAATGACTGCTGTCATAAAAATTGAAAACAGTATTAGAACATGTAAACATTCTTGTTTAAGATTTTAACCATTTATTTATTATCATCTTTTTTAGCATTAAGTCCAGCCAAACTCCATCCTTTTCAGTCTTTTAATTTTTTCAATGATGTCAGTAACACCTGTTTGTTTTCTCGTGCATATATTTTGTTTTTGACCTCTGTTTGTTACTAATATACATCTGTTCATAGTTTATTGAGTGGTCTGAAGCTCTGTATTGCTTTACTCTTAAGTGTCCATGTCTCAGATTCGTAAGTAAGAATTGGTAGCACAAATTTATTTTAAAAAAACCTTCCTTTTCAAACACATAAGCGTAGTTCCTTTTAATATTAAGTTATTTTTACCAAAAGCACTCAAACCAAGTTTAATTCTATGATTAATTTCATCCATCATGTTTCCATCATAGTAATAATTTAACCAAGATATTGGTAGTTGTTAACTTCTAACTCATTGTGATCAATCTTTATTTTCTATCTTTAAGAAAATCCGTTGAACATTACTTTAATATATTGCCTTTTAAAGTTTTATATTATTAATAAAATAAATTATTTATATATAAATAAAACTCTAGATAAGAAAATTCATTAATTTTTAGTAGTTCGGCTTTACAGTAATGGGGTAAAGATCTATTCTTGAAATCTAAAAAATGCACAAATTTAAACAAACCAAGGCACAAGAGATTTTATATTAATTGTGTTTTACGTGCATTTAAAAATCTTTCATTTTTCTGATCATTCTTCTATTCTGCTATTGCATCATTAATTAATATTCTTTTATCTTATATATAAATTTTTTATTAATCATATTAATTGTTTTACTTTGCTACCCAGCCATTTATATTAAAATTATTTAAACTCTACGTAAATGCATACTCTCAATCTCAAACACAAGATAAAGTCTTTATGAAAAGATAGAATGAATCCATCTATCTTTTCAACCTAAATGAGATGGATTCATTCTGTCATTTCATAAAGACTTTATCTTGTGTTTGAGAACGAGAGTATTTATTTACGTAGAGTTTAAAATCTGTAAAGCACATGTGCATTAGCCTGATTGCTAATTTACAATTACAATTTATTAACATAGCGCTATATAAATAAATACCTTACTATATTAAAATTATTTATAAACTTCATCAATATATTTCTCTAAAATTTCATACTCTGTATTAACGTCTTTTTTTTCATCTGATATTAATTACTATTTTTATCATTATTTTCTTCTCTGAAATTTATTGTTTTTATGTTACAAAAAAAAACTTAAAAAATAGTTTTTTTATTCTTATATAGAATTTATTTTTATAGTCAGTTGTATACTATTAGGTATAGTTTCTAATTAATTTATTTTAATAGTATTATTAATGTAATATATCAGAAGTAAATCAACCTTCACACATGCGCTGTTCTAATATAAATTTTTGTGCACTCACCTATAAGCAAAGATTTAAAAGAATAAGTTGTTCTTTTAAATCTTTGCTTATAGGTGATTGCACGTCAATTTATATTAAATTAACACGTGTGAAGGTTGATTTACTTCTGAATATATTACAGTAAATACTGTGCTGTATAAAAATAAAATATTTATTACTATTATTAATACACATACATAAATTTATTATTTGCAGTCATTAAAAGCAACTAAAGGTTTTTCCACTTATGATTGGTGCAAAAACTTTGAAATATCATTCCGAGGAGAAGAAGGTATTTATATACTTTATTTTTATCAATTTGTTTTCAAATATAAAATTCATTTTTAATGTTTAAAAAATAAGCTTATTTATAATTAAAAAGACAACAATCAAATAATTTGATTTGACTTCCAGCTTAGTATGAAAATTGTTAAAGAATTCATCAATTAATATTCTTAATATAGCTTTATCTTTCTTCTTGCATTGCCAAATCCATATAATATTAATATCATTTACTTTCTTTATTACTTTTACAATGCTTCATATTATTACAACCCACTATTGACAGTTTTGATTGCCCGAGCAATCTTCTTCAGAACTTGTGCTTATATTTTCAGAGTTAAGCTTTGAAAATATAAGTAGAAGTTCTGAAGACGATTGCTAGGGCAATCGAAACTGTCAACAGTGGGTTGTATGAAGCAGTGTAAAAATAATAAAGAAAGTAAATGATATTAATATTATAATATTAGTAATATAAATGGAAAATAAAATTGGGACAACATTAAGTGCAATTTCTACATAATTATATAAGCTATGTAATACCATAAGAGCAAAATTTTCAGAGTCCATCTTTTATATTAGGAAATATTAGTGCTCATGTCTCAAAAGTTCAAATGCTTACTTATTTATTCTTTTTACTACACTAACTGCAAGTGATTTTCATAGTCACATGAACAATCGCATCATGACAAATCTTTCATAGCTAATTATCTATTCTATTTTTTTTATTATTGAGTTTTATATCATTTGATAACTTTTTAAAAATCTTCATCTCAATCATTTTATTGCTTCTAAAACAATTCTTTATTTTTCAAAATATATTATTAAAAGGTATCTTGGATTATAATAAGATAGTGCATTTCTTGATTAACATGTAGGACATATTTTTTTCTATTAATTTTTATTTGTTTCTTACAGATGTTCAGAAGGTTTGTTTCTTTGTAGTAAGTAGTTTGCAATGTTTTTGGAGAAAAGGCAAATACATCTTATACAGTTATTTATTTTGTAAAGTCATCATTTCATTTTTAATTATCTTCTTTCTCTTCTATTTTTCATTTTTGATTCATTTACTTATTTCATCATTTGCTTTGAAAGGCTTTATTTGTTTTGTTTCAGTTTATTCTTGAAAATTATTGTCTTTCTTCTAAGTTTAATGTATTTGCTGTATTCCCCAAACATATGATCTATAATACCAGCCTGGTCGCATCAATAAATTTGAAATAAAGAAACATTAATGCAAATAAAACTTAAGTCGACAAAAATTAATGCATTTAATCTTCTAAGAAAATAAAATCTCTTAATTGAAGATATATCTTCAGTCAGTATGTATATAAATTCTTTACACACACACTTAGCAAACATTGTCCATTTATGTGTTATCTTGATACAATATTTTATGCACGCACACACTTTGCTAGATTATCTGCAGTTTTATATCAGTTCAGTTTGTTTGTTTGTTTGTTTTTTTGATAAAAGCTTTAGATCAAATTCAAAACTGTTAATCTTTAGTTAGTCTAATTCCAAAATAAATTATAGTCTGCTTTAGATCAAAGATAGTTTTTTTTCTTTAAGAGCGCTATTAGCAGGTAAATGTCAATTTGTAGACAGTAGTTCATTTTTTTACAAATTCCATAAATATTTGGTATGAATTTCTAATAATGTTCAATATTAACATAACTTTTTTTTCATGACAATTTGTACGTTTCATTTTAGGCTTGGATTGGGGTGGCTTGAAGAGAGAGTGGTTTGTCCTTGTTTGTAATGCTCTGTTTGATCCTAGCAATCAATTTTTTACCAGGTTTAAGGATGATAATCAGGGATTAGTAAGTGTTATTTCACATTTTAAATTTTATTAATTTATATTGCTTAGTAAATACTTTTTATTTTATTACGAAATAAATGTTTCATTTTTTAGTCCAGTGTTGGTGGTCGAGAGGTCAGCTGCCTTACAAGCAGTTGTCCCAGGTTAGCGGGTTCGCTTCCCGGTCGATGCTATGACACATGAAAAAAAAAAAAATGTTTCATTTTTTATCAAACTTTTTTTTTTCTTTTAAAATATAACAAAAAAAATCAAATTGCAAGTATCACATATCTAATTAGGTAAATTGTGATTGGTTTAAATATCAGGACTGTTTTTTTTAAAAAAGGATGTATTTTTGCTTTTTAGTTTAAAAAAAAAATTGACATGATAAACCTCCTTTTTTGTTATTTAAAAAAAAAAGAAAAACCTGCTGTGACTTTATTAATGTCCTTAATGATAACCAAAATACAGTACTAATTAAAATAAGACCCTGGAGAATTTTTTTTTTTTTTTTGGAAGGAAAGAATCTATTAGTACAGTGATTGCGAACCTTTTTACATGCCAAAAATTTCCAAAAAATATTTATTGAATGATTGGAATGCCATACAGTTATTAAATCAAAATATAAACAACTTAATTATTGCAGTTTTTTAAAAGTTTATAAAATAATAATAATTACAATAATAATTAAATATATTAAATTTATTAAGCGCAAGCAGTTGACATAGTAATAACGTGAAAGGTTAAAACCTTCGGCAGATACGCTTTAAAAATGCTTATGTGACAGCCAATCAGATGTAACAATGACTGCACATGGAAACTCTTAATTCTAAAACACAAACCAGAACTATCAGAAAAAGATGGGACCCACCCCCTCTATGCTTAAATTTATATATAAATAAGCCAGACTCAAGCATCTCGAACTAAAACCGTGAAGCTTACAACACCTTCACATTTAATTCACTAAATATTATATATAAATAAACAAAAGTGAAATATTTCAATTAACTATGAAGCAATTTTCAAATCTAATGAAATGATAGTAACAAATGTAAATATATTAAATTTATTAAACGCAAGCAGTTGACATAGTAATAACGTGAAAGACAAAATCTCCAAATACAAGTGAATGATATTTATTTAGAAGAGCACAAATTGAATAAAAGGTAATAGTAAAAAAATTAATAGTAATTAAAACAAAATTTTGGAAATAAACATATAAAATCAACATAAATAGATATTATTTAATGAGATTTTTGCTGTTGTATATTGGATGCCAAATATTTTATATCTGGTTCATATTTTGTCATTTTTAATAATGTACATGTTGAACTAGATTCATCTGTCATTCTATTTCTTAAACTGATTTTAATTAAATTTGTTTATGAAAACAATGATTCACATGCATATGTAGAGGAAAACATTGATAATATAGCGCTTGCTAATTTTTTTTAAACAATTAAATGTTTCAGGAATAGCATTCCAGGCAGTCACTAGTTCCTCTTCAGCATTCTTTTTAGATATATCCAATAATGGATCATTTTCCATTGTTTCTAATTCATTCCTCAAGTCAACAAATTTCTGTTTCTATATAGAACTGGATTGGAAATTGACTGATTGCATTTCCATATCTTTCAAATTAAGCCACTCAAAAATTTCTAACTTGAGACTATCCATTGATGTTATGTCTGGGTATAAAATAAATTTTTGATATTTCTGAAAATTGTCTGAACTGTGTAAATCTTAAAGAAAATTCATCAATTATCGATTGAATAACAGCACAAAAGTCTTGTGTCAATTTTACTTGATCTGGTTTCTCATGAGATTCTAAATCAGTCAAGAACTTTTTTAGATTTGGAAAATATTTGAAGGTGTAAGAAATAACATCATGGTTGAAAATTTGTAATTTAACTTCAAATGCTTTGATCAAATCAAACATGATAACAATTGTCTTATTATAATCTTGCAGTTTCACATTTAATTCATTTAGATGTGAACATATATCAGTAAAAAACATTAATTTTGAAAGCCATTCAACATTCATTAATTCATTAGATTTTTCAATGATTTTCTCATTACGTAAACACAGTCTAATTTCTTTTAAACACTCAATGAATCTTTGAAGAACTTTTCCTCAACTTAACCATGGACATTGTTGTATATAAGTAAACCATAGTATACTGAGTTTATCTCACTCAATGTGTAGATATAAAATTGATTAACTTAGTCACGTCATAATATCATCCAGTGGCTTAAAGCTGGACTTCCTGAATAAAACTTGCTGATGTATAATGCAATGAAAACCCAAAATTGAATGTCCAATATGGTTGGTAAATAAAGTGAAAAAACTATTTTCTTTTCTAGTCATCATCTGTAGTAACTGATACAATTTTGGCGACATCTATGTTGAAAATATCTATTCCTTTTGTTGTTGTTACTAATGAGGTTAAACTGATCAATTCTTCTTTGGTATTATTCCCAACGTAATAGCGAATAAAAATAAGCAGTCAAACAGATCCATTTATGTCTGCGCTTTTATCAAGGCAGAGAGAAATTAAACTAGAAGAGTTTATATCTCTTTTTTTGTTGATAAGTTATGTTGATAGCCATTTGCAGGATTCTTTCTTTAACTGTATTTCTAGCCAATGATAAATCTTTTATGCTCTGAATAATTTTTGCTTTGTTTTCAAAATCTTCAAAAAGAACTGGTGCACATTTCATCCAAGCTTCTTTCATATATTCTCCATCATTAAAAGGTTCCCCATGTTTGGCAATTATATTTGAAATATAAAAAAAACTAGCAGCAGTTATATTTGAATGATTTTCGATAAATTTCATTATAGATGTTGATTGAATATTTATATTTTTAAATGCTTGGGCAATGTATTCTTTTTGTTCAACTTTACTTTTTTCACAGAAAGATTTATGATTGGTCTCATAATGCCATTTTACCAATGATGTTTTCAATACAACTGTTCCAGAATATAAAACACATACTGCCCTGGTGTCTTTGTTAATCATTCCATACTCATCAGTCCACCAATTTTGAAATTCTCTACTGCTTAATAATTTTTGTTTTTTATTTTCCTTAGTTATATTAATATAATGGTAACAAATTTATTTAAAAGTAAATTTAAATGAGCTTTAGTAATTTTATAAATCAAAGATTTATCATTTCACTTTTACAGCAAAACTTCAAGCAAAAAAAAAAAGTCATTTGATGGCGTTGATTGGTTCCTTTAAAAAAATGAATAGGGTCAACATGTTTAGGTGAAAAAAGATTAGGACAGAAAACCATTTGATTATTTTTACTTTAGATTTGAAAAAACTTACTTCAAAGAGTTATAAAATATTTTACTCAGTTTACTTTCTAGTTTTATTGGAATCATTTGACAGGTTTATAGAATATGATACCACAGTATACCGGTACCACTTTTTTTGACTTAAAATATCATAATTTATTGCTTCTAATTATAGTTCAATTGTAAATTATATTTATTTATTTTACTTTTAGTTTTTGGCTATGATTATGATGGATAACACCTCGAAAGTGCTTAGCCTGGATTAACTCATTTTGATTGTTTGCTATTTACACCTTCTTCAATAAGCATTTTAAAGCACTAGTTTACAGTAAATTTTTATTAGTACAGATTTCAGCAACAAAAAAAATATTGAAGAAATTTATGATATATAAATAGTTCGCATGCCAGTAAAAAATTCGAACATGTCATCTCTGGCACATATGCCATAGGTTTGCCATCACTGGATTAGTATCATTCTAGAAAGGAAATGAATAGAAAATTTTCCATATATATTGGAACAAATATCTTTTTAAAAATAAATTTAGTAAAAGTTATACAAGCAACATTTAAGTACACAATTAGATAATGAATTACATCACAATCTTTTAAAAAGAGGAATACCAATAAGATTTACTTAATTCACTTTACCAAGATATATACTCAAAATATTATGTCCAAACTTGCCGTCTTCAATAAGATAAGGAATAACTAAAAAAGGTTATGTTGGATTATATTAGGATGAACAAAAATAGTGAAAATGTAAGAAGCTTCCCAAAAGAATATTCAAATAATATTTCAGAATTAATTACGGGAATATAGAAATAATAATGACTGAAATAAATATTTCAAGGAAGCTGTCTATATATATATATATATATAGTTCAATGAACACTTAGAGAAAAAATTGAAAAATTTAAAGAAGTATCTTAAAAATTGTAGTATTGCATTCAATGTGAAAGAAAATACAATATTCTTGTAACTCATCTTACAAAATGGCTATGATTATTTCAAAAATAATAATGAAAAGAGTAATGGGAAATATTGTTAATATTTTCATTCTACATATATGTATAATAAAGAATAGAAGTGAGATGTAATGGAAAAAGTGGTTTGGTCTCAGAAATTGTCAGTTGGTAATTGATAATTTCACGGTAACATCAGAGGTTAAAGGGTTATTTCTATTTACATGAATATTATCTCCTCATTTCTATTCTTTATTATAATAACAATCCATGGAAATATCTAATTAAGTATATATAAAAACAAGAGATTCTGTGTGCAAGAGTTACATATTGAGTATATATGCATGTATGTGAGACTTTAATATTAATTGAATTAACATCTCCTTAAAGTAATAACTCATATTTGTGTACAAGTTATGGATTTATTTATTTATGTCAAAAAAAGAATAATTGTTTGCAGAATATGATTATTATTGAAGCCCCATTTCTAAAAGTTGTAGTCGTGAATTATTTTCATTACTTATGCTTTTTTCTGATAAAAAAAATTAAATTAATTGTTCACTAAAAGAGATTTTGTCAGAAAAAAGAAATTAAGCTTGATATCTCATATTAATGAGTAAAAGTGCTTTGTGAATTTTCACAACTTAAATATCTGAATAGTATTTTAGTTTTACATCCAAATCAAGGTTATATTACTAATTAGCAGTTTGGGATCATCATACTCTATGTAATTTTGTCTGACAGTATCTGGACAGAAGTAACATGATAAAACTTATTTACATGTTATTCTATTAAATATTTTGCAAGTGGAATTTAAATGCACCAAAGTACTAAAATATGTGGTTTAAATACTCATAACATTAAGGTTTTTGATTTAACTTATTTTAAAAACAGTTTGTAGTTTATACATTGAAGAAGAATATGGATATGGTCCTGGAGAAGTCTTCATTATATCTTTATGGTTGCTCAAGGAACGTTCTTGTCTCTATTCTTATTTACATTTGTAACAACCACACTCATTGATCGTTACATTTTATTATTCAATAGTCTTAGGGAATTTATAAACTTTGGGTGATGTTATAAATGGTTTGGTTAATTATTTAATTATGAGCTTAGTTTGATCTTATTTTTAAGATTGCCTATTGTAATGTCTAAATCAGAATACCAATTCCGAGGGATATGTCTAAATCTAATATTAGTCTAATGGTGTGTGAGTGGATCTGTGGTGAATATATTCAGATATATCTCTTGTAATAGCCATGTCACAATAGATAGCTGATGGTGAAGGAAGAATATCTTACCTAAATTATAAATGATGTTTGATCCAGAGTCTATCCTGTTATAATATATGTATATACACAAAGATTCCAGAAATTTATAATATTCCTGATTTAATGCCTCAAATACTAAAAATTTTCAAACTGCTTCCATATAAATCTGAGGAATATTGATTATGGTGTTCAGCACCGAAATGCACCCAGCGAGATAATAAAGTACAAAGGAAAAGATAGCCCACTTTCCTAAGCATGTGCACATATGTATATAAAGTATTATGCACACATATATATATAATATTTGAAATACAAGCATAACTCATATACATGGAGTTTAATTGTAAGTATAGTGGATTTAGAGTTGGAGGATTGAAGCCTGTCCGTTAAAGTTTGAAAGCTTGCTATCTTAATATAGACCAAACCCTTATTATTTATATGTGTGGGAGAGGATAATCTGGACCAACTGATGAGTGCTGGTTCAACATGAAATGCATATATTGGAGATCATTTATTTTTTTCACGTGTGTGGTTATGTATATCGTTAATATGACATAGAGTGGATGGCTGAAGGGAGTTTGAAATTATTTTCAAATCCTCTCTTTTTTCTCTCTCTCTATATATATATATGAGCATTACAGTATTAAAAATTTCACGTATTTTGAGGGATATAATGCAATTTGTATAAAATATATTGATAAAAAAACAAGCAAATTATTTTTAAAAACAAAAAAGATAATTATAACTTTTTAAATCGTTTTCGCATATATATATTTTAGGTTCATCCAAACTCCAGAAGACCACCGCATTTGAAAAAGACTAAGCATTATGAGTTTGCCGGAAAGATTGTTGGTAAATGTTTGTACGAATCGGCTTTAGGAGGTTCGTATCGACAGCTTGTTAAAGCTCGCTTTTCCCGGTCTTTCTTAGCTCAATTGATTGGACTGCGGGTTCATTTTAAGGTTGTTGTTTTTTATATATATACATATTTAAAAACATAGTCTTTAAATTTATCAAAATCAAAAAAAAAAAAGGATACCTTTTGACTGAAAATTGTAATGTGAATGTATCAATTTTTATATGAAATTTTTTAATACATATAATTTCTTTTATGCATGAAGTTGAAATCTAATCTTTTCATAATCTTTACATATATCCTTATTAATGTCTGAATTCAACAATTAGTTGTGTAGATATGCCTTCATACACAGTTTTATAACAAGATGTCATAAACTAAAAATCAGCCTTTCAAGCTAATGTACATGCACTTTTTATGAATATTAATACTAATAAATGAATACTTTCACTTCCAACACAAGATAAAGTCTTCTTGAAAGAATAGAATGAATCCACCTATTCTTTCAACCCAAATGCATTTCCAGATACTTAAGATTTGCCCATATATAAGCATTTGGGTTGAAAGAATAGGTGGATTCATTCTATTCTTTCGAAAAGATTTTATCTTGTGTTGGAAGTGAAAGTATTCATTTATTAGTATTAATTTTCATAAAAAGCGCATGTACGTTAGCTTGAAAGGCTGATCTTTAGTTTATTACAATTTATAAACATAGCACTATATAAAATAAATGCCTCATTAACAAGATGTCATAAAAATCAGATTGCTTGAAATAATCATTGCTAAAACAAACGTTAATCTATTTACTTTGGCTATTCTTTAATATGACTATTTTTAACTAACCAAAATATTTTTTTTTTCTATAAAAGAGAAATTAATATTGTTAGCAAAATAAATTGCAAGAATTCACATTTAACGGTGTTTGATTAAGATAAAAAAAAAATCATAGTATTAATTCAAGAAATTTTAAATAGTTCCTACACACATTACAGGCTTTTAAAACATGCTTCCAGATGCGTTACTGCAGATAGTTTAAAAATTAAGAGTTCATTCCTTTCTTCTCACTATTTTATCTCTGTATTGTACACAATCTCCATTTATAGAACCCTACATGATTTGGAGCAGTTGGTCAAGCATCTGACTTGGGATCAGGTAGACCCAGTACTGATTCTGGTGCTCCCAGGTCTGGCATTTGAAGTTCTTATGAATCCTCAAGCAATAAAGCCTTATGCCTTTTGGCATAGTTGATAGAGCATCTGACTTGGAGATTGGGACATCTCAGAATCGATTCTGGTGCTTTCAGATCTGGTGCCTGAACTTCTTGTGAATCCCCAAACAATAAAGCCATATACCTTTTTACACAGTTAGTAGAGCATCTAACTTGGGATTGATTCTGGTGCTCCACAGATCTGGCACTCGAATTTGTTATGAACTCCAGAGCCATTGACCCAAATGCATTTTTTTTTTCATTTATAGAAGAATAATTTAGCTTCTTTTTTTGTTATTTATTAAGTAGCATCTTCTCTGTCATATATATTCATCATTTAGTAAGCACCAATTGCTGCCTTTTATTACAATTCAAAAACAACTTCATCTGCTATTCAAGCAACCAAATGATTTGTTAAGCATAGTTTTCAATTAGCAAAACTGGTTCATAGTTTTCAATTAGCAAAACTGGTTTTTTTTTTAGTTAATCATAATTAACGCTCTTTATCTTCAATAGTTTTTATCACAACCATTTTGATTGACTCTAATATAACAAACTAATAATATATATATATTAAGATTACAGAATATTAAACAAAATGATGCATATTTAGTTTAAAAATTGTCTTTTCTAAATTTTGAACCAAAACATATTGATTTCTTGTTTATTACCTGGCCAATTTTGCAAAAATAAACTATACGTTCTGTTAAAAATATATAGAATGGTCTAAATAAATTTACATAACAACTCATTGATAATTGTGTTTAAAAAGCGGTGATAAACATATTCAGTAAAAACTGATGTGTATATGTTGTGGATATAAACATGGTTTTTGTTCATTATTTCAAATATATAATTAAATGTTCTTATGGCCTTTGTATCTACTATCAAGCATAACAGAATTTGCACGGTTGATTTGAGATATCAGAATCTAAATTCTATTAGCAATCATGATTCAGTAAGAAAAAACCCAAAAGTTTGCTTCCATTAGTAAAAGAAAGTTTAAAAATAAGATTAATGTCATTAATGAAAGAAAGTTAAATGAAAAGTCTTGAAGAATGTGATGCTCAGCTGAGATTTCAATGTAAATTAATCTCCATTGTATTGAAGAAAAAGGTGGAATAAGAAAATTCTGATGCCCAAAAGTTGATTTACTGAAAAAAATTTGATAGGAATTATCTAGAAAACTGGCCTATATTTTTGGACAGGTCGAATTTATTTCTGAAAATATATCAATGAAATAGAACTGATAAGAAAATTGTGGCATTTACAAGGATATCTAAGCAATGTAAAATTCTTACAATTTCAGACCGTTCTAACACATCTGGCTGGCCCTAATATTTGAGCAGAAAATCATATCACTCTATTTCTGACTAAACCATTTGCAAATATTGCAAAAATATAATTTCAACCTGTGCAACCAGGGTAATTTATGAAAAAATGTAATAGATTATATTATCAAGCTCAAAAAGGTAGACCTGTGAATTCATAGACATCCTAGGAGATATTCTAAGGGAGCACTTAAATTCTTTACGAAGGATTATAGTCTATGCACTAGAACAGTGGTCTTCAACCACCGGGCCGCGCTAGACTGACAAGAAAGTTAGTAATAACAAAATAATAAGATTTTAAACTTTTAATTAATATAAACAGTTTTTACTTATTTTTTCATCGCTTTTTTACCAGGTTAAAAAAAAAGAAACGGAACAAAAACGAAATCTAATCAATCATACATATATTAATTTGTTTTTCTATTTATCATAGATGTTTATGGAGGGTAGAATTAAAGTTTTTATTATTTTTCTAAAAAAATTCAAAATTAAAAAAAAAAAAGTTTTTTATTATACCAACTCCAGTTGTCTTTTGATAGCCAATCACGGCCGCTTGTCGGCATTGTTTATGTGTTAAAACAATAAAATGTAACTTTACTGGGCTGCAATTTTAAAAATACGGTGACTTTTTTTGATCTCTTAAATTTTTTCTATTCCCTCTGTTAATACAATATTTCATTTTTAATGTGGTTTTTTTTTTGGCTTTAACTTTTACTTTTGAAATCAATTTTTTTTACTTTTTTAAAAAAATAAAAAAGCAAAAAATAACTTCTGTCTCTAACTTTTACAAAGTACTTCTCAATGCACCCTTTCCCCCCACCCCAAAATAAAGTAAGATCAAAACTTTTGACTTTTTCAAGTTTCAGGGGCTTTTTTTTTTTGTTTAAAAATACGGCCACTTTTTTTTTTGGCCTATAAGGCGATATCTTTTTTGCCTTTATTTGTATACTGCTAATATACTAAAACTTTTATTTTTAAAATCAATTTTTATTACCTTTTTTAAAAAATAAAAACAAACCAAAAGTAACTTTTGTCTCAGTGAAGTCAAAGTATTTCTCACCCCCACCCATCCCCAAATTAAAATAAGATCTTTTTGGGCTTTAACTTTTATTTTTGAAATCAATTTTTATCACCTTTTTTAAAAAAGAAAAACAACCAAAAAATATCCGTCTCTAACTTTTACCAAGTATTTCTCAATCCACCAACCCCACCCCCAAATTAAAATAAGATCAAAACTTTTGACTTTTTCAAGTTTCGTATTCTTTTTTTTTTAAAAATACTCCCACTTTTTTTTGGCCTATAAGGCAATATATTTTTTGGTTGTATATCACTAATATATTAAAACTTTTATTTTTAAAACCAACTTCTGTTACCTTTTTTTAAAAATAAAAACAAACAATATTTTAAAAAAACTTTTCCTATTAATTACATTTTTTGATCCTTTCAACACACCAGCACAAAAAAAAAAATTACAATAACATCAAAACTTTAGACTTTTACACGTTTTGTTTTATTTTTTCAGATTTAAAATACGGTGAATTTTTTTTTTTGGCTGTACGGTGATTTTAATTACGCAATTTCTATTTTGCCCTTACTACTATCAAAAGACAACCTCCATATATATATATAACCATCTTGTATATTTAACGTTAAATATAGATATTACATTTATCATAATCATTGCTATCTAATTACACTAGCTATGATATTTCCCAACATTCAGGTTAATAATATTTTATTCTTGCATGTTTTAACAATGAAATAATAAACTTAGAAATGCAAGCACATTAATGAGAACGATTGTTATTGTACTGTTTTCTGTGTTCAGCATGTGAAGGTAAGCAACACCATTACAATACAGAATAACTAGTGTGCTGTTTTGGTCAGTTATAACAATTATGCTTATCTAAGGCTAAGCAGGTTACATCTTTAAGAAAATTTATCTGTAAACTTCTGCCGGTCCGCAGGTGTGAAAAGGTTGAAGACCACTGCACTAGAATACTTTGATTCCACACTTGCTAAGATATTACAAATTAATCAATATCTGACCAAGCTTTACTGTTTAAGAAAACTTAGTCATAGATAAACAAGTCTAATTAAGATCTCATATCTTGGTCATCGTACAAATCTATATCTCATGGCAGATTAAAAACAACATTTGAAATCTCTAGCAAAACTTACTACAGTTATAATAAAACGATCTGTAAAAAGCTTTTCAATGGAAACAACATTGTATTTTTAAAAAATATTTTTGAAATAATTCTTATAATGGAAAGTGGTCTACCTCTCCCATAAACCAATGCTCCAGTTTGTATTGTTCATGTGCTTGACAAATTAAATTTTGCATCAATGAACTCAATCACTTCCAACAAATGGAATAACATATTTATTGGATTTATGATCTTGTCATTCTGTTTTTAAAATTTTACAGGAAATTCTTGAAAAAACTTTTCTATCACTTTTATGTTGTATCGATAAGATGCAGTTTCACTTTAATGCAACAGTTATATATGCAGCTAATTTACTTTCAATAGTTATTTCCCTGTAATAAAATATCCTATCTTTTAATTGGTTAAAAGCAGCAGTATTTCTCAAATTAATTCTCACCTTAGTGGCATAGACTTTTCTCACTAGCAAGAAAATAATTCAATAGAACATTCCAATAGCATTATGTTTAAGTACTATCATTGTTGGATTTCAAGAACCGATCTGTAAATAGACAACAACAAGGAACTATTAAAATCTTAATAAATACATTTTATCCATTCTACTTTGTACATATTTTAGCAAAAAACCTTTATGTTTTGACTGAAGAAGACTGCAAGATAGTCGAAACGTAATGGTTTTTTGCTACAAAGTGTTCAAAGTAGAGTGGATAAAAATTAAAGTAAAAATGATTCTAAAGATGACTGTGGGACAGTTGAAATGTAAAGGTTTTTTGTTAAAAAGTGTTCAAAATAGAATGGGTAAAAATTGAAGTAAAAGTGGCTCTGAAGAAGACTGCAGGACAGTCGAAAAGTAAAAGTTTTTTGCTAAAAAGTATTCAAAGTAGAGTGGATAAAAATTAAAATAAAAATGGCACTGAAGAAGATTTCAGGACAGTTAAAATGTAATGTTTTTTTTCTAAAAAGTGGTCAAAATTGAGTGGATAAATTGCATTTATATAAGGGAGTGGTGAATTTGGTAATATTTTTAAAAAACGTATTATTTAATATAATGGACATTATGAAAGTTATCACTAATTATGAACAAGGTCTAAATTTTTCAAAGTAGATTCAACATAATCAGAATAAATAAAACAAAAAGTATATTTAATATTTTAACTGTTAGTTTTATTTTATATATATATGTATATGATCTTAATTATTTCTATAAAACCATTTTTCATCCAAGGCATTAAATAGCTATTAATACTAAAACATTTTAAAAACTTGCTGTAATCAGATATTTTATAAAGGAGAGATCATTAAATTATTCTAAGTTGTGATGGTCATCTATCAAACTATAATCTTTTCATTGCATATTTTCTTTGATCACTTATTAACATCTATTTTTTTCTGTAAATTTGTTGTAAAAACGTCTTTGCCATGTAATCTATAATTGGACGTTGATGACCTGCATCAAACTTCATTTCAGCTTGTTTTTTAAATTTTCAAATTTTTCTTTTGTGTTTGCTTGATCGTAGTTTATATGTAATATTTTTTGTATTCGTGTTTTTTTTAATTGTCATGCATAAATAATGATTTTTTTCAAATCTTTGCTTAGTGACATATATAAAGTATTTTAAATCATTTTCTCTTGACCATTGACTTAGTTCGTACTCAGCAAGCTGAAGTTGATTATCTTTCTATAATCAGGAATCAAAAATCTATAACATTGAAATTAATAAAAATAATTCCTAATTTTATCCTCGGACTGTGAATATTTATTTTTTGTCACCAATATAAATTTTACCAATTCTGACATTATTGTTTATATGGAAATATTGAAACATCTCAAATAAATATTTCCTGTAGTAGATAAGGCAACTGTATTCAATAATTGCAGTTCTGTTCAACTACGTTTAATTATATTACTTAAAGTAAAATACCTCATGAAAAACATTATTTAAATCTCTATTCTCATTGCAACTGATTCTATTCAATCAAAGCTATATTAATTTTTTGAATTAATAATACTTCTATTGTCACATGTCTTTTTTAATTACCCATGTTCTCATTGCTTCAAATGATATGAACTTTATTACATGTCATTTTCAGTTTAATCTGGAAATTGGAAGAACAAACTTGCATGTGAATGACCCAAGTCCAATTCTCTATTATGAAGGTGAATAAAAATATTTTGTCTGTTTGATTCTCAAGAAACTTAACAATTCAATTTTTTTAAGCTTTCTAGTTCATGAAGTCTGTTTCAAGTGTTCAAAAATTCCCTTAAATCAGCTTTTAAACAATTTATATAAATAAATCTATTGCTAAAATTAAACATTTATTCAAATATTTTATATCTTGTTATTAAAGTATTCGTCTTTAATTACATCTACAAATATTGATTGTTATTATAGTCGTCAGATATAGTTTTACAATTTGTAATTCAACAAATTAAATTCTTATTCAAAATTTTTTTATTTATTATTTATTAAGATAGTGCATTTTCTAAATCATCTACACTAATTTTTATCTGACCTAATTGCTATTTTACAACATCTGTTTTTAAAGCCATTCTTCAGCCTCCTGATTTACCTCTACTTTTACAAAAAAAATAGATCTTTAGTTAGAATTTCATTCAGAAAAAAATAAACAAATTATTTTTCCTTTATATTGTCTTTTATTGCATTACATCTTACTGGTAAATTATATCAACTTCAAATTTTTGACATTCCATTATCTTTGTTAAAATCTTTATTTAATCATCTCCTTCTGTATTTAAATTAATTTTATATATTCTGCAATAATTTATAAAATGGAATACTATGTTGATAGATAAGTAATTGTCTTTATTATCATTAAAAGGAAAACATTTTTTTTAAATATGACAAATTCCACAGATTAGTATTTGCTGATATTCTTCCAAATCATGTTTTTGAAGGATGTCAATATTTAGAGAAGTATGAAGTGGAGTTGGGCTGGACATATTGCTAGAAGAGATGATAATAGATGGGCAATTGAAATTTTAAACTGGATTCCAAGAGATTGTAAAAGATCCAGAAAGAGACCACATGTGAGATGGATGGATGAAATAGGAATGGTTGATGATGATGATGATGATGATTCATATTTAGTTCTCAAACAGTAAACCTGAAATTCATTTTTTCTTAAATTTATGACAATTTTTCAATCTTATGGTTGATATTCTTTATAAACTTAGAACTATCTTAACAGGGCGATGTTTTTATTTGATAACAAAAACACCCTCAGTTCCAAATGCTTCAGATTGGCCCATATATATATATAGTTTGGGTGAAAAAGATAGAGTGGATCCATTCTGTCTATTAAAAGATGAGTATTCATTATAAATAGCGTTCCATCTGTAAAGCAAATGTGCCATGGTGTAGGATACATTATTATTATATTTAATAAAGAAAACTAATGACAAGTGATCTAATATATATAAATATACATTGAAATTTTTGCAAATATTTACAAATTGCTTATCTTTCCAAACTACCTCTGTATAAAATAATTTGTAATATTAACTGTTTTATTTCCTGACACGTGATCTTTCATATATATTGTAGTAATTTTTATTATTGTATCCTCGTGTTAATTAAAGACCCACGCTTCATTCAGTGCATTCTCTAGAATTCATCATCAATTTTTAGTGATAACCACTAAACATCACATGATGACTATCTCTTATACTAGCACATAATTGTTAATAAACAAGGCAAAACTCTCCATACAGTAGTGCCACCCTGTGCCAACCAGAGTAATCAATGGATGCCAGAAGGCTTGTGCATAAAATCCCTATCTAGTGCCTACTCATCCAATATCCTCAGACTAGTTTGTGGCCAGAAACTAGTCTGAGGGTATTGGATGAGTAGGCACTAGATAGGGATTT
Source organism: Epiperipatus broadwayi (assembly GCA_028023455.1). Taxonomy (NCBI): domain Eukaryota; kingdom Metazoa; phylum Onychophora; class Udeonychophora; order Euonychophora; family Peripatidae; genus Epiperipatus; species Epiperipatus broadwayi. The sequence goes on along the minus strand of JAQFVV010012508.1, from coordinate 712,041 downwards.
TATGCACAATCCTTCTGGCATCCATTGATTACTTGGGTTGGCACAGGGTGGCACTACTGTGTGGAGAGTTTTGCCTTGTTTGTTAATTTTTAGTGCTCATATGAATATCACTTTTCCTGAATGATTTATCTGCCAGTTTTAGGATTCTTAAAATTTATTTATTGTGATGATGGAGTCTGTTTACCACATTGCTGGTCATCTTTTTTTTTTCATCACAATCACTTTTTCCAATGAATTAGATCATCTCAAATTCTGGTGAACGTATAAATATTATTTTTCCTGATATATCATCTGTCAGTTTTAGGATTCTTAAAGGAATTTATTTATTGTGATGATGGATTCTGTCTACTACATTGCTGATCATCTTTTTTCACCACAATCCCTTTTTCTAAAGAATTAGATATCTCAAATTCGGATGATTATTTAAATGTCACTTTTCTTCAATGATCTGTCATCTGTCAATTTTAGGATTCTTAAAGAAATTTATTTAATATGATGACTATTTCTGTCTACCACATTGCTAGTCATTTTTTTCACCACCATTCCTTTTTCTAATGAATTAGATCATCTCATGATATGACTAATAGAGGTCAATTTTAAGTGGATCGTTTCCGCTTTAAGTACGGATCCAGATCTGGTCTAATCAAGTATCTTTTGTTTAATATATTTATAGTTTTTTGAAATTGACTAGTGCCCCACTCTTTCATACTTTTCATGCTATCTATTATAAATAATATGAATTATTTATTTGAAGTTAATTGACTATCATTTCAATTTTTCTGGTATTTATTATCTTCAATTGTGACTATTTGATTTTTATTGGTATCTAACTGTCAAACAGTTGACAATCTTATTGAAAGCCATACAGTTGAGTCTTACTGACAGCTTGGGATTATCTCATTATTTGTAAATATCAGAATTTTTGTATTAAAACAAAAATAATAAGCAGATAAATATGTTTTCTAATTGTTTATTTTTTTAGTTTCTGTTATAAATTTTTATTTGTAGATTTATTTATATTTTTTTATGCAATATTAATAATGGTAATTTATTTAACTTCTTACCATATGTACTAATATTTTTAAATGTTATGATTTTTGCAGTATTTTGAACAAGATGATCCTGATTTTTATATGACAAAAGTCAAGTACATTTTAGAAAATGATGTAGAAGATATGGATCTCACATTCACAGAAGAAGAATACACTAGCTCAGGGCAGTTAGAAAAAGTGAGGGTTATTATCAGTATAGAAACATTAAACCATACTTCTATTTATTAATTGGATTATTTCCATCATTTAATATGAGTATTGAATGTTTTTAGAAAAATTTAACTTTATTTAAATATTCCAAATACAGTCAACTGTTAGTAATAGCACGCAGGTTAATATATGCACAACGTTTCGAGAGATTTTCTCCTCTCTTCTTCAGATGTTATTGGCCTGACCAGGGTCGGTATTAGCATGGGAATAGAATCTGGACCCTTAGATTCTTGAGTATTGGATTTTAAGGTAATGCTCTAACCAATTGGGCCATCCTGCCAACAGTTGAATGTATTTGGAATACTTAAATAAAGTTCAATTTTTCTAAAGACATTCAATACTCGTATTAAATGATGGAAATAGTCCAATACATAAATACAACTAAAACACTGTTATCGCACACCTTCAGAAAAACTTTAAACCATACTCTTTAATAATATTATATTAACTTCATGTTTTTTTTTTTATTTTAGGTAGTAGATTTAATTCCTAATGGGTCCAGAATATTAGTAAACAATCAGAATAAATTACAGTATTTGGATGCGTTAGCTCAATATCGGTTAGCAAACAGTATTCGAGAAGAAGTAGAAGCATTCCTTAAAGGTCTTAATGATCTCATTCCTGATAATTTATTGAGTATATTTGACGAAAATGAATTGGAAGTAAGAATTTATTTTAAATCTAATATAAGAAGTATTCCGAATTAAAATTATTTACTGATTTTTTTTTTCCCCACTATCTTTTTGCAGCTCTTAATGTGTGGTACAGGTCATTTCAGCATAGCTGATTTCAAGCAGAACCATGTAGTCAACGGTTCTTCTTGGGAATTTAGAAAGGTATGATTTAATTCATTCTTATATATCTGTTAAATGATTTTCTTGGAATCTATTTGTTTCATGTGAAGTGTGTCCGGGCATAGCCACTCTGGTCAGATAATAAAAAGAAATAACTTAATATTCAAGTGAGTCGCTGATTGAAATATATGATTTTCAGAAAGAAACCATTTTCTTTTTAATAATAAATTATAATATTAAAACCTTTAAAGTTTTCTCATTTACACAAGCTATTTGATAGATCTTTTTTATTAAAAAAAAATTATAATAATAATAAAAATTATTAACGATAAATAACAAACCTAAAAGTATACCAGTGCTTATAGGTGAGGTTATAAATATTTAAGGTTATGTGAGTTGTTTTAATAGTAATAATAAAAAAAAAAAAGATAAATGAACCTTTTTGGTTCTTGTACCCGCTTGGCTTTTAGTAAATTATTTGGTACCCCCTATTTATTATAATAATAAATAAAGCAGTCAGAGGTTGTGCTATGCAGTACATAATAGGTGCAGATGCACAAAGGTGAACCTCAAGGGGCTTTGAGAAGGTAATTTCACTAGCTATCTTAATCGAGCATTTTAATTTATCAAACCCTGCAGTAAGAAAAGTCTCTAAAATCTCACCATGTCCATGTTCAAAAACGAAACCTGAAATATTGCTGGAGTGGCTAACAGACAGTTGATAACATAACTATTTTGGAATTAATAGTGTAATCTTCTTAGTTACCTGCTATTCACTATACCCCTGGACAAGCTCCCTAGGGATATGGATACTCCAAGGGGGGGACATTTATACTAGATTATAAATTTCTAAAAAAAAGTTATTCATAAAAATTAGGGTTTCTTGTAAGCATTTATTGCTTTAGTATATATGATTCATGCATATTATTATAAGATAATTTCATTTTTTCAGCAAACAACATGTAAATAATACATTCACATAAATTCCATATAAAAAAAAACCTTGAATGAGGAATTAAAAATTCAGCAAATAAAATTGAAAAATATAATACAAAAGTAATAAAAATTTAAAAATCATAAAATACAACTAATGACATTTAAATGTTTTTTAAAAACCATACAACTGTTAAATTAGAACATTCTTGCATAAACATTATTATAATTAAACTTCATATATATTCAGTTACAGTTGTAGAGAGAGAAGTGAAATTTATAGAGAGCTCTGATGAAGACTGCAGGATAGTCGAAACTGTAAGCAAAATAAAGAAGGAATTATATATGAAAAAGATTGCATTAAAGTGTATATGAGGAGATGATAAAAAATTTATAATATTATATATATGAATATATGAAGAGAAATGCAAAAACAGTAAAGGAGAAGATATACTTATAATTAAACTTCTTCCAAATAAAAGTTTAGGTTCAATATAATCGGTTGAAATTTATTAAATAATAGTGTATTGTAGCAAAAAATCTAATCTCCTTCAAGGAGATACAGTAAATATCATACATTAGGTTTATATAAGTAAATAACATTTAGTATACTTTTTAGTCCTATAAGTATTTGTAAAAGAAGTTATACAAGATTAAACAAAAAGAATACTATTATGTCTTTGTGTGATTAAAAATACTTACATGTATACAATATTAAATTTGCACTTGGTTTATATTTATAATTTGATTGTGAAACGTTTTTCACATCCACAACATGAAATGGTTTTTTATTTTGGCTAAACATCTGTGTTTAAGTTGCAAAACGAAAAAAACTTTTCTTGTCGCAGATGCGAAAAACATTTCACATTCAAATTATATGTTTATAGTGAATTTTTAGTATCAAAAATTTATTTCGAGCTAATGTAGATTATACCATATAATACTAAATTGTCCAAGTACTTTACCACTGTTACCCAATGCTTTATTTATCTCCCTTTTCTTACAGTTTACAGTTTTGATTGCTCCAGCAATCTTTTTCAGAACTTTATATCTCCCTAATTCAACTGTTACAGATAAATTTTAAAAATTTACCATTGAACTTTAAAATTTGACTGTAACAGTTGAGTTTGGGAGATATAAAGTTCTGAAGAAGATTGCTGGGGCAATCGAAAATGTAAGAAAAGGGATGTAAATAAAGCATTGTGTAACAGTGGTAAAGGGCTTGAACAATTTAGTATTATATGGTATACATTTGGCACTGCAATAAGAAAGAGTAGTTATTTTACTTCTAATGTAGATTACAAAGTTGTTTCTGCTTTTTAAAAAAAAAAAAATGAATAGCTTTTCTAATTAACCAATCAAATAGTCATCAATAAACAGAATAAGACTTAGGTATTCAGCAACAATTTAAGCAGATTAGGTCATTGCTACCTGGGTATATATTTCACCTTTTTTTCCTTTAAAGTCTTTGTTTTATTAAGTAATATATTATTAAAAGATTAAAATATTTTGTTTATAATAAGGTATCCACTATTAAAACTGTTTGGCACCATATGAGTTTCGCCATTCTAGGTAGCTCACATAATCACACAGACATGATATTAAACCATTAAACATCACGTGATTGCTATTTCCTATGCTTACACAAGCTATTAAAACAATGGCAAAACTCTCCATACAGTAGTGTCACCCAGTGCATAGGAGAGGGTGATCATGTGATGTTTATTGATTTAATACCAATCCTACCCAATGGAATAATGGTGACTATGATTACTAAAGACTCAAAGACACCAAAATGTATAGATATTGAACTATGTTCAGATCTATGACTATACAAGCGAAATGAGCTTGGATTGAAAATATTGTGTTTTCATTTTGGATTCCTAGCTTTATAGTTAAAAAAGTAAAATGGCTGCTAGAGGGTTGCATTAGATCCTAAGGTCTAGGTGCAGTGCTCTCAAATCCAAGGCTCCTCTTTGATGAAAGTCACAAGCTAGAAACTAATATTGGGATATTGATTACTCTTTCTTATTGCATTGCCCACCCTCTTTTACAGTTTACAGTTTCGATTGCCCCATCAAGCTTCTTCAGAACTTTTATATCTCCTAACTCAGTTCTGAAGAAGATTGCCGGGGCAATCAAAACTGTAAAAGAGGGTGGTAAATAAAGCATTGTGTAACAGTAGTAAAATGCATGTATGATTCAGTATTATTATTGCGATATCTACATACAATATAGTCTCGCATGTATATATATTATTGATCCTCAATAATAATAATAAAGAAAAAAGGGTTTCGTTAAAAGAAATAGAAAACCAATAAAAAAAAAAAGAAGTTACTCAGTTTTAATATGTAATTATTCAAAACTATGTGAAAGTCGTGAAAGGGTTAAAATGAAAAAAAAAAAGTTAGTTAAAAGGATTCTAAAAACTTATTTTAAAAGAAATTAGAAAAAACTAAATAAAGATTGAAGATTAGAAAGGAAAGGGGAGGGGTGTATAATGAACGCGTCTCTTTCTTTCTTTGTTAAATAAGAAAATCACGTATCAAAAGAATGAAAGAAAATAATTGTAATTGTAAAATTAAAAATGTAAAACTTGTACCAAATTTCCAGATAGATTGGTACAAGATAAAGTAATGTAAAGGAATGTTGCAATTAGTAACATTCAATATTTTAAATGTATCAAAAGAATGAAAGAAAATAATTGTAATTATAAAATTGAAAAATGTAAAACTAGTACAAAAAATTCCAGATAGATTGGTACAAGATAAAGAATGAAAAGGAATGATGCAATTAGTAACATTCTATAGAACAATAGCAGAGGAATAAGCAGAGCTGATTTAGAAGTAACTGGTTGTGTTTTTTTTTTGCTGGCGAAAACTTAACATAAAAAATAATAAAAAGGGAAGAAACCGTCTAGAGAATAGCGAGGACGTATTATTCAAATGTTAACGAACTTAGTTGGGTACGCTAACATGGAGGGCTAGTGGCGAATAACGGGCGTTTGCTCGGTCTATCTCCGTCCAACCATTCGCTCACTACCTATAACATCTAAAATGCTGCCGATAAGAGACCGCCGTTATGGAACCAGATCTGCCTGAAGATTCGTAATAGGATATTTAAAGAGATGAATACATACTGAAATTCGGAATTAGAAAGAAATCAAACCCACGCCAAAAGATTATAAACTCTCACTCCACTAACTGGGACGTCGGAAAAGCGAGCAACCATCTCTGCAAAAGAAGGGAAATTTTTCCCACTCGATGGTTGATCCTTCATTGAGGACTCCATACCTAGGTAACTATTATTAATACATGCATGTCAGAATTAATTTGTGAACAAAGAAATCAGTCAGAAACTAAAACTATTAAAATTTGCGCAATACTTCGGACAAATATAATTAAAAGAACTTATGATTTTACTATAATAATGTATAAGAAAGTAACAATTGGGTTACGCTAGTTTATTTAATGTTTAATTTGAATTATATTCTTTACTATTTTATTTATGTGTATATTATGTTGGTGTGTGATAGGTATATGTGTGTTTTATGATTTTATTATGTCATTAGAAATAACGAATTGCAAAATTAAAAGTTTATTTATAAAAGGAAGTAAATAGTCATTTGCGTTTTTCTTTTCTTTACCAAGCGAATAAATATTTAGAGTGAATTAAATCTAGGTCATTCGAGCTAACAAGTTTATTAAGTGAGGAGTAATAATAATAAAGCAATCGAAATGGATAAATAAGTCCTTTCGTATCGTAAATAAAGGGAAAGAAGGAAGGGCTATAATTGATATTCCTGCTGTACCGTGATAATTCCGGGAATAAATTTATAAATATTCCAAGCGCTGGGCAGAACAAATTATTCGATTCAAATAATTTGCCCAGCAGAGAAGAAGCGTTTAATTGGGAAATATAATGCTGGGATGATATTTTATATTATGTCAGTGTTCAATTAAGAATATATACTCAATTTTGGGGTGTATATTGGCTTCTTGCTTGTGGTAATCATCATCGGTGGTGAAACGGTCGATCACATAATTATAAGTGCGGCTGGTGTTTAACCGAACGGTGGTTGTATTACATTTTGGGGGCCAGTCCGTTGGATTTTATCACATTCAAAGTAAAAAATCAGATTGAATTAAATTATAGCGCCCTGATTAAAATAGATCTACACATATGTGATCTATACAGCAAGGTTAAATAAAGTCAAACAATCGGAAAATCGAATTTAGACTGAGAAATATTTTATATAAAAAAAAAAAAAAAGAAAAGGAAGAAAAATTTTTTTTAAACAAATGGGTTTTGTTTCAAATTAAGAATTTAAATGTGTTGCTACAGTAGAATAGACCGGGGATTTAGATAAAAATAGAGAGCAATAATAAAAGATCGCTTGGTGAGAGAGAAAAGTGGGGCAAAAGACAACTGAATTTTATGAAAGAGAGAAAGAGACGGGGTAAGATTTTCTAGGCACGATCTACATTATATAAATAAAAAAAAAAAAGAGGGGAAAGATTTTATTATTTGAATAATAAAAGTTTGTAAGTTTAAGGGGATCTTTAAAGCAGCATAAACAAGTGAGTTAATGAATGAAGACGGGGAAGTCCAGCAAACGTACCTAATATGAAATAGAATTAATAAAACAGTATTGCATTTAATAATAGTTGGAATAAAATAATTACTCGGTAAGTGATAATATTTATTTGGAATCAATGCAAACGAGATCGAAAGCAAAAATGGACGATCAAGTTGAAACAAAAAAAATTACCAGTGAAGAACAAACGGAATTATCCGGAGAAACAGATAGTGAAAGAGAAATAGAAACCAATAGTGAAAATGAAATTGAAATTAATAATGATAAACAAGATCAGAAAGTTAATATAGAAAATTATAATTTAATGAAAATGTTGGAGAAAATGGTGGAGGACCAGCGGCATTTTATAAAGGAGATAAAGGAAAGAGATGAGCAGAGAGATGAAATAAATAAGAAAATGATAGAAAATCAGCAACAGTTTATGAAGGAATTAAAGGAAGATAATAAGAAAATGATAGACGAGTGGCAAAAACAGTTGATTGACAAATTTGATATAAAAAATGAAGAGTTGAGTAAAAGGGTCGAACAAACCTCAAATCAGATTTCTGTCACGAATGAAAGGCTGAACGGACAGGCTGAATTACTCGAAAATTTAGAGCAGCGACTCACGGGAAATGTACATAATTTAGAACAAGAGGTTTTGATGAAAGTAGAGGGAAGGGTGGCACATATAGAGGATAAAATAGAAACTGTGTGTCGAGAAGTAGAGAAGTTTAAAGTAGAGCAGGGAAAGAAATTGGAGGAGATAAAACAGGAAAAAGAAAAAATGGTAGATGATGTATGTATAGATGTAAACCAGCTAGCCGTAATAGTAGAGAAGCGGGGGTCTACAGGTTTTGAACCCATTCGTCTACACTTTGGGAAAAATATTCCTTGCCCATTTGACATTAGGTTACCTGTGGGAACCAGAGCAATAAACAGAAGAAGGGATGCAGAACAAGCACGCAGCCAGATGAGGAAAATGGGTGAGATAAGACAACAAAGAGTAAAGGGCAGGGAGAATCAGTTCAGAATAGGGGATGAAGTCATGGTAAGAGTGCATCCTGTGAGTCATCCGGAGCGAAATCTTTTCAAGAAATTCCAACCTATTTATGAGGGGCCATACACTATAAGAAAACGATATGGGAATAATGCTTTTGTTGTGGGTCAAGGGGTTGAAGAAAAGGGAACATACAATGCTCGGTCTTTAAGGCTATTCCGGAAAAAGAAAGAACCTCCAGATAGAAACTAAAAAAGAAAAAGAAAGTAACTGGACAGACACCTGTTGATGACTAAAGGATAGCGACCATGGACTTTGAACATGATAATCCACATGATAAGGGAAATGTAGGGGGATGGTGAAATACTAAGAGTAGAGAATGTATGAATGAGGTTCTGGATTTGAGACAAATGTGTGCAGATATGAGTCATGTGGAGATTGCATTTGAGCTTGGTCAAGCCGTCTCGCCGTACATATAAATCCGCAAGGGAGTATGTGTGTTAATCTTGTCTATACACATAAGGATAGACAGGAAATAAATAAATAAATAGAATGAGGACTCAGCAGAGATCTGGGCTCATTATCCGTCTTACTGGGTGAAAACCCCAAAGGTATTGAAAAGATACGAAGAATTGAAATATATTGAATTCAAAAGATCAGGTTGGACAGGCTGTAGAAAAAAACATGCTGTTCACAAAATCGGACTCCATATAAATGCGGAGTGGCCTAAAAAATCAACTCTCTTTGCAGGATAGTGTTCGGTGGAGATTAAAGGTGTTTGAGCAGTACAAATCAATCAAATGGAATGCAGATAGTTTTAACCTAGTTGTCTCTCTAAGATAATCTCATCATACGAAAGTTAAAGATACTAAATGGGTACCATTAACATTAATATCAAGAATATAGTAGAGAAAAAAATAATAATAAAGGAAGATAGGGGTTAAGAATTAAAATGGCTTGACCTTAGGAAATAATTCCAGTAGATTTTAATTCTTAAAAAAATAGGGAGCGGTGTAATGCGATATCTACATATAATATAGTCTCGCATGTATATATATTATTGATCCTCAATAATAATAATAAAGAAAAAAGGGTTTCGTTAAAAGAAATAGAAAACCAATAAAAAAAAAAAAAGAAGTTACTCAGTTTTAATATGTAATTATTCAAAACTATGTGAAAGTCGTGAAAGGGTTAAAATGAAAAAAAAAAAAGTTAGTTAAAAGGATTCTAAAAACTTATTTTAAAAGAAATTAGAAAAAACTAAATAAAGATTGAAGATTAGAAAGGAAAGGGGAGGGGTGTATAATGAACGCGTCTCTTTCTTTCTTTGTTAAATAAGAAAATCACGTATCAAAAGAATGAAAGAAAATAATTGTAATTGTAAAATTAAAAATGTAAAACTTGTACCAAATTTCCAGATAGATTGGTACAAGATAAAGTAATGTAAAGGAATGTTGCAATTAGTAACATTCAATATTTTAAATGTATCAAAAGAATGAAAGAAAATAATTGTAATTATAAAATTGAAAAATGTAAAACTAGTACCAAAAATTCCAGATAGATTGGTACAAGATAAAGAATGAAAAGGAATGATGCAATTAGTAACATTCTATAGAACAATAGCAGAGGGATAAGCAGAGCTGATTTAGAAGTAACTGGTTGTGTTTTCTTTTGCTGGCTAAAACTTAACATAAAAAAAAAATAGAAGGGAAGAAACCGTCTAGAGAATAGCGAGGACGTATTATTCAAATGTTAACGAACTTAGTTGGGTACGCTAACATGGAGGGCTAGTGGCGAATAACGGGCGTTTGCTCGGTCTATCTCCGTCCAACCATTCGCTCACTACCTATAACATCTAAAATGCTGCCGATAAGAGACCGCCGTTATGGAACCAGATCTGCCTGAAGATTCGTAATAGGATATTTAAAGAGATGAATACATACTGAAATTCGGAATTAGAAAGAAATCAAACCCACGCCAAAAGATTATAAACTCTCACTCCACTAACTGGGACGTCGGAAAAGCGAGCAACCATCTCTGCAAAAGAAGGGAAATTTTTCCCACTCGATGGTTGATCCTTCATTGAGGACTCCATACCTAGGTAACTATTATTAATACATGCATGTCAGAATTAATTTGTGAACAAAGAAATCAGTCAGAAACTAAAACTATTAAAATTTGCGCAATACTTCGGACAAATATAATTAAAAGAACTTATGATTTTACTATAATAATGTATAAGAAAGTAACAATTGGGTTACGCTAGTTTATTTAATGTTTAATTTGAATTATATTCTTTACTATTTTATTTATGTGTATATTATGTTGGTGTGTGATAGGTATATGTGTGTTTTATGATTTTATTATGTCATTAGAAATAACGAATTGCAAAATTAAAAGTTTATTTATAAAAGGAAGTAAATAGTCATTTGCGTTTTTCTTTTCTTTACCAAGCGAATAAATATTTAGAGTGAATTAAATCTAGGTCATTCGAGCTAACAAGTTTATTAAGTGAGGAGTAATAATAATAAAGCAATCGAAATGGATAAATAAGTCCTTTCGTATCGTAAATAAAGGGAAAGAAGGAAGGGCTATAATTGATATTCCTGCTGTACCGTGATAATTCCGGGAATAAATTTATAAATATTCCAAGCGCTGGGCAGAACAAATTATTCGATTCAAATAATTTGCCCAGCAGAGAAGAAGCGTTTAATTGGGAAATATAATGCTGGGATGATATTTTATATTATGTCAGTGTTCAATTAAGAATATATACTCAATTTTGGGGTGTATATTGGCTTCTTGCTTGTGGTAATCATCATCGGTGGTGAAACGGTCGATCACATAATTATAAGTGCGGCTGGTGTTTAACCGAACGGTGGTTGTATTAC